>CABFVZ010000079.1:838805-882960 GCA_902151445.1 Timema monikensis | reverse complement strand
AAATAAGATATGTTTATAAAATTAGGACGATATTATTGTCAATGCTTTCACATACTTTTTAGGGGCAAATCAATTACATTACAAGATTCATACGCACAAGTGGCTTATATATGATATACCCTTTGCTTCTTGGACCCCTTGTCACCAGTGTCAAAACTTACCTCACCTAAGGAGGCTAGAACATACTTATCAGATGATAAAACCATATTGAGGACTCGTTAAAAGATTAGCATTGTTACATGTTCATTGAAGCGTAGTATTTCTAGAGAAACTCACGTGCAAGTATAGAAAAAAATACTATTACAATCATGAAATAAGAATTAAGTTCGATACATTTATTTTGTGTTTACTAACTATATTGAGCATAATTATTGGGACAGGAACTACTTACTAGCTAGTGAATCATACTAATTCATTTTTTGTTATTTTAAAAAGTATTTTCTAATGGATTGGTTGATGACCCAAATAAAACGATTATATAGTTTTAAGATATATTTAAATATATTATTCTTAATAGGTATATTTTTTTCTCAACGTGTCTTATTAGCCATTCGGGTTGTACGCATGCATTCATTAATTATGCTAATAGAATAGTAATAAGAATGGTAGAATTTAAGAGGAAATGTACCCTCATTTAAGTGGAGGAAGAGTGGGTGACAATTCAGGAAAAAAACATCCTCGCCCACTTCGGTAC
This sequence comes from Timema monikensis, assembly GCA_902151445.1. Lineage (NCBI taxonomy): Eukaryota > Metazoa > Arthropoda > Insecta > Phasmatodea > Timematidae > Timema > Timema monikensis. The sequence goes on along the minus strand of CABFVZ010000079.1, from coordinate 882,266 downwards.
ACCCGACCGGTGTTCTAAATCCAATAATCCCGTCACTGGCCATCCAGTCTAACACGAGAGTGACGACGTAAGCATCACGACCATCGATATTGTTTACATATTCTCATATTCACATTGTTTTAAATAGTATAACGTTTGCACCAAGCTTTTTTTACACTGCGTCTCACTACCCGCTCGGGCTATACGTATCTGAACTATAAATAAATCGTATGTGTTAAGTATGAAAAAGCTATACTTGAGAAAAAGTGCACCCTCATTTGCATGGAGAGTGAGTCGAAAGCCACTTGTAAAAAAACTACACCCTCAGCACGCCCAACCGGGATTTAAACTCCGCTTTACCTCTTCCCGGCAATCCAACCTATAGTGAGAGTAACACCTTAGACCATACGATCACTGAACCTGATTTTATGGTTGTGTTCTTACCCATACCGGTGGGCACGTGGACTAAATATCAAGTTCTTGTAGTCTGGTTTACTGATGACGGGAAAGTCAAGGATTAAATAATGGTTGGGTGTGCTGAGAATTCGGGTGACCTGGTGGTCTAGGGGTTAGGTGTCAGACTTCTATGCTGGGGTCCAGGGTTCAATCCTTGGTCCCGCCAAGATGTATCTGATTACCAAACCCTTCCTTCACCTCTGACAAGACGTGTATTAATTACAACTTGTGAATGTGGGGAATACCAGGCCTCCACCGTGGTTCGGATTCCACGTTAAACTTTAGGTCCTTCATTTCATCTCACAATCACCCTACCATNTTACCAAACCCTTCCTTCACCTCTGACAAGACGTGTATTAATTACAACTTGTGAATGTGGGGAATACCAGGCCTCCACCGTGGTTCGGATTCCACGTTAAACTTTAGGTCCTTCATTTCATCTCACAATCACCCTACCATTACACATTAGCGTAAGTGCGTATAACCCGAACGGGTAGCAAGACGCGGTGCTAATAATAATAATAATAATAATAATGGTGACCTGGTGGTCTAGGTGTAAGGTGTCAGACTTCTGTGCTGGCGGCCGGGGTTCAATCCCCGGTCCCAGCACAGATTTATCTGATTTCCAAACCCTTCCTTCACCTCTGACAAGACATCTTGTGAATGTGGAGAATGCCAGGCCGCCACCGTGGTTCGGATTCCACGTTAAACTGTAGGTCCTTCATTTCATCTCACAATCACCCTAGCATTACACGTTAGCGTAAGTGCGTATAACCCGAACGGGTAGTAAGACGCGGTGCTAATAATAATAATAATAATAATAATAATAATAATAATAATAACTGCATCTAGCTACTAATCATTTTAATTTTTTATTTAAATTTAATATAAAAATTTATTATATCACAGCCTTTATACTAGTGTGCCGTGAAAATGTTATCTTCAAGTGTGCCCTGAAGTGAAAAACATTGGTAATCCTTAATCCTAGACGTAACTATCGTGTTAGACTCACCTTCTGAAGATGAGGAGATCGGGGTACGAATCCCGGTCGGGTCTATTGAGGGTGGTTTTCCCTAAATGGTTTCCCGCTCTTCTACAAAAACGCGAGTGGACTATCTCTAAAATGCTTCTTTCCTCATCGTACCCCATTATACTAATTAATTATCATATATGTGTATAAACTGAACATGTAGTAAGAAGCGGTGATAAAAAAAATCTTCTCTTGACACTGAAAAGAGTGGTTTGGTTCCAGCCCACTGCATTAAGGACAATTCTTTATCATAATGTTTTAAATATTCTTTACGAGCAAATACTGATGCAGTGTCTTAAAATTTTCTTTCATCATTATTGTATATTACCACATGCAATTAAATTTTTTAGATAAATTTGCTTTAAAAAAAATCTGGAATATTGTATGTATGTATAACTGAACTGTACATTTGTAAAATGTTTCAATAAGGTGTAATACGCACTGATGGACAGGCGGGAAAAGATTTCAGTCTCGTCTCCTCTGGTTTTCCAGTGAGAGAAAGGTCTGGATTCAAATCCCGGCCGAGAATACTAAGAGGCTGGTTTTCTTAATGGTTTTCCACTCTCATTCAACACAAATGTGGGTTCACTTCCTCTAAATTCAACTTTCCATTTATGTAAATAAACGAATATTTAAGACGCAATTTAATTTTTTCTCATCCAGAATGAAAGCATAAATTTATTTGGTCAGCTTCAAAGTTAATTTTTGCCATGAGACTATAAACAATAGTGGGTTTGAAGGAGACGCCTCCTATTGAAGTCACAATTTATATGCAGTATCTTGATATTTTATGGAGTGCGCTTAGGTCAGAAGGGCCGTCAATTATAATAAATTGTTGATTTACAAGACGCTGGAACTGAGACCATAGTGCCACGTTTCGCACTTTGTTTGAAATATGATCTCACAGCGCAATCGAGTATAATATATTAGCCGGATTTATTTTTCGCTAAAGCAAAGTCACTGTAGAAAAGGACGTTTATGGAGTATATACAGATATAAACTATACACATTCTTTTTTTATTATCTTAGTAACTCAAACCAAGCGTAGCCCTAGAGACCGTTGTATCCATAGCGCTAAACCTAGATTAGTCGAATTTGGTTTCTATCACAAGAAAAAAAGCCAAACTCAGTGAGTTAATAAATTAGATGTTCAACATTACTTTGCTTTATTGAATTTTATTTAAATAATAACCAGATTTATATAATGTTCTTCACTGTATATTTTTTAGACTCCATTACTGGTTAAAATTACCATTTAGTTATAATTAGTTTCTTATGTAATTATTCTTATATGTTGCCATATTATTATTATGTATTTTTTATTGCTGGCTTGTCATAGGCCTTTTAACTGTTTGTCAGCACTATAAGAAAATAATTTGATATTTAAAATGTTATTACTATTATTATTTTTATTACTAACCAATGAATATATCTGGTTAAAGTGCCATCCTCAGATCAAATATCTTAACGAAGGAATATATGAAAGTAGTTTTAGTAACTTTATTTAACTGATTCAATTCAATCTGATATAAAATTAAAAAACTCTTGTAGACAGTTTTGTAAGTCATTAAGAGCATGTAGGTCTACATATATTCATAGGTAAAGTCATGTTATCTGCGATTATCACTTTAACTATGAAACACCACTAATAAAAAAGTATTTTCTTAAAGGATCTTTATATTATACCTTATTTTTTTATGATAAGTTATTATCTCACTGCGTCTTCTTTGACACGTTAGTAAAGTTATTAGCGCCGTTGCCTTTGACTCGGGAGACAAAGGATTTATATCCCTACCAAATCAATTTTGAATTTTATAAAACTTTTTTTTTATCATACAGTTGAATCCTTCTGTGGTTTCTTAAACTTAACACTCCTTATTTTGTTTTCATTTTCATTTATTTTAGGAATTTAACGTGCACGTCTGAACTAACTTGAATCTAAAACAGACGGCCGTTAATTCATCACTGTGTAAGGTTAAGCCCATATTTCACCAATGATAATTTTTTGACCATGCCAGGAGCAGAACCCAGGACCCAAACTCAGTAGACAGACAGGCTAACGAATGAACTAAGGTATTGTACCCTTGTATTTTTAACATAGGTATAGTTCTGGCAAATGTGGATGTTCAACTTAAAATGGTTGGCTATCTTTTTCAAGATAAATATATTATAATCACGTGGATGAATCTCTCATTTATGATGTTTTACTCTACATGGATGGATCTCTCATTTGTGATGTTTTACTCTACATGGATGAATCTCTCATTTGTGCTGTTGTACAGTACATGTATGAATCTCTCATTTGTGATGTTTTACTCTACATGTATGAATCTCTCATTTGTGCTGTTGTACAGTACATGTATGAATCTCTCATTTGTACTGTTGTTCAGTACATGTATGCATCTCTCATTTGTGCTGTTGTACAGTAAATGGACGACTCTCCAATTTGTGCTGTTGTACTGTACATGGACGAATCTCCCATTTGTGCTGTTGTACAGTAGATGGACGACTCTCCCATTTGTGCTGTTGTACAGTACATATATGAATCTCTCATTTGTGCTGTTGTACAGTACATGTATGAATCTCTCATTTGTGCTGTTGTACAGTAAATGGACGACTCTCCCATTTGCGCTGTTGTACTGTACATGGACGACTCTCCCATTTGTGCTGTTGTACAGTAGATGAACGACTCTTCCATTTGTGCTGTTGTACAGTACATGTATGAATCTCTCATTTGTGCTGTTGTACAGTACATGTATGAATCTCTCATTTGTGCTGTTGTACAGTACATGTATGAATCTCTCCTTTATGATGTTGTACGGTAGATAGATGAATCTCTCATTTGTGCTGTTGTACAGTACATGTATGAATCTTTCATTTGTGCTGTTGTACAGTAAATGGACGACTCTCCCATTTGTGCTGTTGTACTGTACATGGACGACTCTCCCATTTGTGCTGTTGTACAGTAGATGGACGACTCTCCCATTTGTGCTGTTGTACAGTACATATTATGAATCTCTCATTTGTGCTGTTGTACAGTACATGTATGAATCTCTCATTTGTGCTGTTGTACAGTAAATGGACGACTCTCCCATTTGTGCTGTTGTACTATACATGGACGACTCTCCCATTTGTGCTGTTGTACAGTAGATGAACGACTCTCCCATTTGTACTGTTGTACAGTACATGTATGAATCTCTCATTTGTGCTGTTGTACAGTACATGTATGAATCTCTCATTTGTGCTGTTGTACAGTACATGTATGAATCTCTCCTTTATGATGTTGTACGGTAGATAGATGAATCTCTCATTTAAGCTGTTGTACAACACATATATAAATATCTTATTTACGCTGTTGTATAGTAGATGGATGAATCTCTCATTTGTGCTGCTGTAAAGTAAATTGATGAATCTCTCATTTATGATGTACTGTACATAGATGATTCTCCCATTTGTGCTGTTTTTTTGTTTGTTTTTTGCATCGTTTTTTAATACATGTTCGAGCTATACGAATAGTATTCAAGCTAATGGGGTGAGGTAGCGGGATAGGGATTGGACCCTTTAGATGAAATGTACCCAAATTTGCGTTGAGAAGAATTAAAAACGTTATGGTAAATCCACCCAAGGCACACTCAGCCAGGATTCAATCCTCTCCTTCCCCGTCACCGGCAAACCAGACTAGATGAGCCGGACATTTAATCCGCGTCCCCACCAAAGTGGGTACCTTATAATTAAACGAGTTTAAATTCCTCAATTAAACTGTAGTCTTTACATATCAATTCATTCCCCCCGAAAAATCAATGTTTCTCATTATTTTTGTGTTTATTTTATTTTTATAACGGTTCTACAAAATGGGTTTCATGTCATGGCACATGCATGTGAAAGGAACAGGTGCCACTTAGCCTGTTTGAGCAAATTCTAATAGAGTTGACAGATGATTGACACATTAATTACTTTGATTTTTAAAGAGGGCGGTTATATTGAAATTACTTCTACGTGATCTAATAATCTTCAAAAAGATTAATTTTGAACTATCTGTTGTTGGTTGAGCCCCAAATTCATATATATATAGTAACTTATAGAAAAGATACCCTGTCCTGTGTATATATAAAAAAATGTTGAGGGGCAGGGGGAGTCGGGTTTCTTCAGTCAAAGGCCATAGTGAATTTCAAAGTGGTTAAGGAAAAGGTTAACTATGGCCACGGATTCATTGTATTGCCCAAGGAAGGATTTTAACTGATGACAAGAAAAGTTGATATGAATAATTTCACGTATCCATCCATATGCCAAGTAATGCGGTTTTCAGCGGTCAATTTTGACATAATATATGTATTATCATTAGATTTTGGCCGTCAAATAATAAGCTATTTTATAAAAAAAAATCTTTCTACCAAAACTAATATAGATATTGAACTCAAGTGAAGAATACACTAACCTGTGGTCACGATGTTTAAGGAATTAGTCTCATGATATATTTAATCATCTAATAGGAGATATCAAGGTTAGATTCTCAACTGGTTGAATTGATGATGATTTTCTACAATATGACTTATAACTTCGGTTTTCCCATTCCCTCTTCACACTTTCGTGGGTGCACTTCCTATAAATTAGCCCCTTCTCTACTCCATGGATTAAGGGTCGTTACATATTTCGTATGTTAGAAAGTATCTACTTAAAAAGACTAAGTCACGAGTTCTTTTATTAGTAGTTGTTTAATAACAACCCAAATTAAATGTTAAACAGTGCCGTGTATTGGAGTGTTTGCCAGAGTAGGCAGAAATGGGTATATGTGATATGTTTTCACAGACTCAATATTTATTTGAACACTCGCACATTGACTCTGCATTACATACCTATCATGGGAATGTGTTTGCGTTAATACCTCGCCAATGATTGCACTACTGAGTGATGATGTATTACAAGCAAACATACATAAATATACATATACATAGCCTACATACATACACACACACAAATACATACATACATACATACATACATACATACATACATACATACATACATACATACGATTATATGCATAATTGGGTGTGACAATATGGGTGCGGAAATTACATTTTTATCCCCTCAGTGGAGAATATTAATTCCTATCAATTTATTTCCTTGAATTTTTAAAACCAGTATGTTATAGAATATGTTTGTAAACTTTTTTTTTTCTTAGGACAAGAACACCAACACTACGTTTGTTTGTTGTTGTTTTTCTTTTTAATGACAGTACTGTTCCTATTACATATAATGGTCGATTGTCAGTCTGCTGAAGGTAATTATAATAATTTGAAGACAACTAGAGCTGCTTCTTAAACATAACACAAAATCTAGAAGAAAAATACATAATCATTGTAAAACCGGAAATTAGAATAATATTGTTCTATCGTGTAAATAAAATAATTGAACTAGTTTTAAAAACAATATTCTTGAGAAACGTGAGAGGTAATTTTGTCGCCGACTGATTTAGCTCAGCCGTAGTGTGATCATTTATAAACTGTAAATTAGTGTTTTGATTTCCAACAATGCACTAATTTTTTATTTTTATTTATGGTTCCCTTTGTTTTTTTTCTAGGGGAATGTTGGAAAGTTTTCTCTAAATTTGTATTAAATATTTTGTGGTGGAAAGTTTAAATGTATAGTAAGATTGCAGAGCCATTCAATCTACCCAGTGGCGTGGTGGGGAGTGTTAACTTACCAGGGTAGGAAGAGCTTTTTTTTTAGAAAAAAAAACTGTACGTATAACATGATCTCCACTTGACCACTCATACATTGACTTACACTACACAATTCATATGGGAAAGTATTTCCGTTGATACTTAACTAACGAGTATTTTAGGGAATGATGAGAACATATCAAATATACATTATTATTAGCACCGCGTCTTACTACCCGTTCGGGTTATACGCACTTACGCTAATGTGTAATGGAAGGGTGATTGTGAGATGAAATGAAGGACCTACAGTTTAACGTGGAATCCGAACCACGGTGGAGGCCTGGCATTCCCCACATTCACAAGATGTCTTGTCAGAGGTGAAGGAAGGGTTTGGTAATCAGATAAATCTGTGCCGGGACCGAGGATTGAACCCCGGCCACCAGCACAGAAGTCTGACACCTTACCCCTAGACCACCAGGTCACCGTCTTCAAATATACAGTTTGAACAAATTCTGCTTACCCTAGAAATAATCCACGATACGACACTGAAACTAACAAGCTATTGTTCCGTTGTTTTTATAAAACGAAAAACACGACGATTAGCCCAAAGTGTGACGAGAGCCGTACACTATTCTTCAAAGCATCGATGGGATCATTAAGTCTGAGGCATAGACAAACTCCAAAGCAGAACATAACCGAGCAATTATAAAATGTAAGAGATAATCTCGAAAGAGAGCGAGAGAAAAAAGATCCTAATGATGAGAAATGTGGAACGTCACCTTTTTTAGTGAACCTAACAACGTAGTCCAAAACCACTTCCGGTGTAGTTACAAAAAAAATACCAACGCAAAGATAAGAGGTGTTCAGGTTAATTGCAGGTTTGGATCATACGAAGGAGGGAGTGGCTTCATTACTTGGTCGCAACGTTTGATTGGTCGGAAGGCAAACCATCAGGTGCCATTGCTACGTGATTATTTATCGCACGTTTACACGTCAGCTATACTCGAGGAATTATTCCTACTTGCAATAGGAGGCGTGGACAGCGTCCTCGCATTGGCTGAGCTCACTCTTTTAAAGGTGGAGGTATTGCGATCCTTGTGAGCTCTTTTGTCAAGAGTTTATGATGAGAACCGTGACGGAGTCGAGGATGATTACATTTATCACAGTTTAGTTCGTGTTCTGCTGATACGATGCCCCTTGGTGAATACACGCATCGCTTTTTTTTTCCCCCATACAATACTGGCCGGTTACTTTTCCTCAAAGCTACTTTACAAAATAAGAACGAATCACTTTTCAGCGATACGCTTCGGTGGTCAAACGGTCTTAAGCCTCATTCTCGCTATAGACCGAACTGCCAATGACGAGTAAATTTGGACTCGAATCCCGGTCAGATGTAATAAAGTTTTTTCTTGAATAGTTTTCCACGCTTTCTCCAAACAAATTCGGGTACACTTCATCTAAATTCAACCTTCTTCGTACCTAACACATTAGCGTAGTTAGTGCATATGCGTATAACCCGTAAGAATAGTAAGACGTGATAATAAAAAAATAGTATATAAACTTCACCAGCATATTCCTGGAAAGAGGGAAGGAAATCACACTGTGGAAAATATCCCCCACTAACCCCGTTGGAGTTAGCCTTCCGAATGTGTGTTGGTGGTGACCACCCGACANTTTTTTTTTTAGCATTAGTACATTCAACACCAAGATTATCAAAGATCTAAGAAGAGATGAAAAGCGAACGTGAGTTAAAGCTTGTATTTTTTGGGTTTATAACAAAAAAAAATATTGGCCAAAATAAATACAATATTGTCGCTACCCCTTGTTACTCCGTGGGCGATTTGTCAAGATGGTTTGTGGGGGAAGTGACTGCGAGAAAAGTTGGAAAGTGGTTTTTGATGTTGTTTAATCTTAACAGTATAGTTATAATTACTTAATTCGGTGGCCACATGATCAAAGGCGTCACTATAGTTTAAGACAAGATTGCCTAGGACTGTGACATCGAGGTTCGAATCTCGGTCATTTTTTTTTCCTCCTCTCTTCCTCCATGCAAATGCGAGTACACTTACTCTAAATGTATCCTTCCTCATCCTTTAACCCATTAGCTTAATTAGTACATAAGCATAAAAAAAGAATATGTAAAAAGATTCAGTGCTAAAAATATACAATTACGAGTATATTTTAGAATTCAATGTGTATGTTACTGACAATGGAGTATTTATTGCTTCTCCAATGTTTGTGATACATTATGCAATTAGGTCGATAAAACAATAACAAAATAATTTATATCAAGTTAAAATATGCATATATTTTATATTAGCACCATGTCTTACTACCCGTTTGGGTTATACGTATAATGAAATGTTGAATAAGTAGATGTGTTTAGTTTAATTCTATGCACATAGTAATCTCGACGGTTATTTAATATTTGTCATTAACATAGCGGAGTTAGACAATAAACTTTTTAAATAAAGGTAAAAAGTACTTGTAAAATTTCGCAATGGCTATGACAAATATTTAATACCTAGTGAGATTACTTTTTGTATATAATGAAGCAATATTGTATTTATTTTGACCGTAAAAATTAAAAACTATAAAATACTTACCTTAAATCACGTCTCTATCACTCTATATTATTCTAAGTGGTGAGTTTGAGGAAGGTAGCTTGAAATAAACGCACTTGTATCGTGGAAAGAGGATGGGAAAATAAAATAGATAAACCACGCGTGGGAAACTATCGCCAATGCACCCAACAGAGATTCGAACCTTGACCTCCCGTCACCAGCCAAATCAAGCAAAACAAGCCTCGACACCTTGGTACAATTGGCTATCATTTTGGGTACCTGCTGTAATTGCACTTTTAATTTATTTATTTTTTTCCTAGGGAAAAGTGGTGCAGGAGACCGATCAGTGGTGCAGGAGACCCAGTTCGTTCACAAGAATTTAATATTTGTGTTTGTTAATATTATATCATATAAATATGTAAAAAGATATGATGGTATTAAGATTGACTAATAGGAGTGAGAATTTATTTTTTAAGTTTAAGTTAGTTAGTAATTCGTATGATGATATAGTATGTATACATGTGAGAGTTAAATTCTCCAAACAAAATAAATAATGTGTTCAAGCTATTCTAGGGGGGATATGAACCATGTTACGCACCCATAAATCTCAAATGCAGAAAAACAAATATATTTTATTGATGTTAGTTCATACACTTGACACACTTGGCGGGCCCGTATAAATGTGCACGTGGACTAAGATGTTATTCTTGTCTAGTCTGGTTTTCCGGGGAGAGAGAGGTTGGGGTCTGATACTCGGTCAGGTGTGCTGATGAATGTTTTCATAATTGATTTCCCAATCTTCCTTCATGACAATGAGGCTACATTTACTCAAAATTATATTTCCTTTAACTTACCCTATTTGTGTGTTAAAAGCAGATACCCAAGAGGGTTGGTGAGATGCGGTGAAAAAAAACAACCGATACTTTGATCCTGTTGTTAATTGGTTGGAGTGGTCGATCACGAGTCATAAGTACACTGGTTCTATAATATTCTGGCTTGCACTGACGATGATATTTACTATATTCTTAGGCCTAAGGGCTTGTTCTGTCATGAAGGTATACAATTGGCCTTTAAAAATAAGGTATTGAACACGGTGACACATGAGGCATAAAGAAATATATTATTTGTGCATGAGTTTCACCTAATTCTTTTTTAGTGAGGAAGGTTGTTTATATTTGGTTGTCCTAAGCTTATATGGATATATTTCATAAAACTTGAAGAATACACATTAAATAAACAATAAGCCATGACCTTGAACAAGGTGTTGTTTTAACTTTTATATAGTAAATAGTTTTGTTTTTAAAGAATGTCAGCTATACGAAATATAAAAAGTATATAAAGAAAACCATAAACTTGTGATTAGAGGTTATTTAAATACACATTAAATAAACAATAAGCCATGACCTTGAACAAGGTGTTGTTTTAACTTTTATATAGTAAATAGTTTTGTTTTTAAAGAATGTCAGCTATACGAAATATAAAAAGTATATAAAGAAAACCATAAACTTGTGATTAGAGGTTATTTAAGTAAATTTCCCTGTTCTGGAATAATGATGGATTTTTTAAAACATCACGATCCATGCAAAAAAAATATCGCTGAATAAAGACCTTGAACACGGTAATTTTCAACATATTTATTAAAACAACTTTTTAATCAAGTAACGCCAGATGAATAAAGTTATAGAAAGAGTAGACTAATAAAGGACTGATTTAGACTAAGCCGCGATTAAATAGATGTTTGATTGGCCCATATCTTCTCCCGTTATCAACGTGATACTGATTGGTTGGAATGGCTCCCCCTCCCATTCTTATTCTCGAGGTACTTTAACAAGTGTGTGTTTCAGACCCCCCTTCAACCCTCTCCACAACTTCACAATACCATCACGTATGAGCAGGGAACGCCGAATTGTAGAGAAATAACAGACCGTATCACTTTATTTTTTAAATGAATTATTGTTATTACAAAATCGTTTTAGAGTAGGTCACCCATAAAAAAAATACAAGTCATTCAAATACTTTATACGAGTGCACCACATTATAATATCTGTTCGGGCTATCCGAATAATTATACTAATCCGTCAGAAATTGGGAAAGTTTTTTTTTATTTTGTTACCACGCCTTACTACTTGTTTGGGTATATTTACTAACTATGCTGATTTGTTAGATATGAGGAAGTTTGACTATATGATATATATGTATATATATACTCATATTTGTGTGGAGGGAGAGTGGGAAACCATCTGGTGTTTATTTTACATAAAATTTTACTTATATTGACCCTAACACCTTGGTCCGCTTAGCTGTTTGTGCAGGTTATTTCAAAACTCAGAAATCTGATTCTCTGCGTTTTTACTATACAAATCTAGAAATATGAAATTTAGCGTTTATTTATAACACCTACTCTTGGACTGCTTGATCACTACTTCAGTTAACACTAAAACTTACATTTGGCACAGATTTACCTGCTGGGGGACATATTGGGTATGGATTTCAGATTTATCATCTCACATTATCTTTGAGTTCGATGCCTAGGGTGGAAGTGGATTCGAGAATGGGCCAGTGTTTTTGAAGGGTTTTTAAAAGCAAAACTTTTTTATTTTGTAAAATAAATAAAATATAATTCCAGTAGAAATATAATTAAATTATCTTCGGTGGTGACATCAACCAACAGTTCTTGAATGCCTTTCAAGAATTTTCTGGGATGTATGAGACATTTCTCTCTTCATTTTGAAAGTTTGTTATTATTATTATTATTATTATTATTATTATTATTATTATTAGCACCGCGTCTTACTACCCGTTCGGGTTATACGCACTTACGCTAATATGTAATGGTGGGTGATTGTGAGATGAAATGGAGGGCCTACATTTTAACGTGGAATCCGAACCACGGTGGAGGCCTGGCTTGAAAGTTTGTTAGATAATGACGCCATGATCATGACAGATAACCAACAGCTGTTGATTTCACCATGTGAAGAAAATTAAACTATATATTTCTAATGGAACAATACTTTATTTATTTTAGAAATTAAAAAAAAGCGTTGTTTAAAAGACTGTATTATTTATTGTATATCGGTAAACAAAATAGTTATCTTTGGTTAAAAATAATAACGGCTTAATAATTCTTACTTGAGTTGTTTGTTTGGTGCAACGAATAGATAGAGAACTGGTAGAGGGGTTATTTTAAATATCTTATCGTGGACGGAAGAGGAAAAATACAAGTATTGATTCAAATCAAACAACGAAAGTTAAATATCTATATAATTTGTTAATATTTGACGAGTAAACTTTTAATTATAAAGTCAAGTGAGGTATTATTATTTATTTTTTTTTCCCCAATAAAAATCTAGAAAACATTTTAGTGCAATAATATGCAAGCATCGCTGCAACGATCCACAAGTTTTAATAGAATCCTGGATGTATCTTTGTAAGATTATTTGTTTCTTCCTATTCTATTTCTTCAATTGCATTAATAATTTCAATCATTTTTTCAACTTTATGCTACAATTAGAAGGGAATATTCTGTCATGTTGAATCGCTGGCAGTCCAAAGAATGAGTTTCGACCGTAATTTGAATTTAGTTGACGAACTGTCGACATCTAAGTAAAAACACCCAGAATACGGCTTTAGTCTACTATTTTGTGATTTGAAGGAAGGTGTAGACTGTTGACTGTTGACTGTCAGTGGACAATAGTCTTGGCCTTTATTTTTTAGGGCAATCCTGTCAATTTTAGCTATATATAGTAGAATACTGGTAGAAAAAACCGTATTTAACAGTTACAAAAGTTTTAAAACTATTTTAGTATACTCATACTACAAGTCATGTGATCTCCAACTGTCAATTTTGATAGATAATAATTATAATATAGTAAAATGTTATCAGTTGTCCGCAACAAAAAAATATTATTTTTTAAGCTATTCTTCCTACCAGAATCTTACTGTAGCTCTGGCAACAATCTACAAATGTCTCTGATTAGCAGTTTCATTTAGATTTTTACCGGGTGAGAAACGTGTGAGAAAATTAAACAAAATGATTGTTTTTGTGTTGTATTTGGAATATTTGAAGGGCACTTTCTAAACTCAGGGTTATACAAACTAATGACCTAGTTACTGAATTAATTTAGGACAGCCTGGCCATCATTACACACCCGACATTAACAGCAGGAACTATATCATGACAATATATCAAACCAATAGGTCTATATTAACTCTGTATTATTTTAAACGCCACCTTTAATTATACCTTGGGCCGTGAATAGCCTTCCTATGTAACAGGCCATAAGAATTTAGATCAATTCAGATTTGAGAGTCAATTTATCAGAATATTTTGCACAGCCTTGGTTCAGAGAAAATTTGGTCCTGTATCATACGATACAGTAAATCCAAACTGCTCTTGTATGGTTGAATCTTTGTATGTGTGTTAAATAATAATAATAATAATAATAATAATAATAATAATAACAATAAGCTAATTATGTGATTTTAACTGTTCCAACGAGGGGTCTAATTATTTAGGAAAACTCATGAGTAGTTTTGGCAATCTGTAATTTAAGTTCTGCATTGATGATCTTGAGGTAGAGTGCTCGCCTCAGAATCCGATGTTCATGGGTTCACATCTAGCTGAAGTCAACGGATTTTTCTTGAGCGATGAAAATCAGTAGTACAACCTCCTTCGGAGGAGATGGGAAGCTGTTGGTTCCGTGTCATTTGTCGCATGTAAAAGAACCCTGGAAGGTATGGAAAAATACCATTCTCAGCAAAATTGGTAGGCTCTTTAGCTCTCATTCATAGAAATTATCGAGTGCTGATTTAATCAGTATGTTAATAAAGTGCACATTAAAAACCTCAAATAAATGAACAAAAATTGAATCTAAGATTAATCTTGTTTATAAACAGCTAATGTTTTTATAAAGAGCAACATTCTTCCCACTGAAATTTAGGGTTTTATGGAAATAAAATGTTTCGTTGAAATAATGTTATAAGAACTTAGGAGTTTTATGACGTAATTGTCTTATGATAATTTTTTTTTCACTTTTCCTGCGTTTCACTGCTATCTCGGAATATACGCATACGTACTAGTTTCGCTATTATGTTAGAAAGAAAAGGTTTGAATTTAGAGGAAGTGTACCCGCATTTGTGTATAGGAAAATTGGAAAACAACTTTGTAAAACCCTTAGTACACCAAACCGAGATTTAAACCCTGATCTACCCATAATTAGAAGGCTAGTTCATTCCAAGAGTGACACCTTTTGATTATGTGACCACTAAAATGGGTACTACTTATCTTGTTAGGTTTACCCAATTAAGGGACAAAAGATTGTGTCATCCCTGAACTATTTTTTTTAAATAACGCTTTTAAAACATATCAAATGTGGTTATAATGCTAAGTATACTCATTTCAAAATCATAGGTATATTATACTGGTAAGGTTGGCAGTATTATGTGTGTACGTGAGCTATACACTGATGAATGTGGTTTAAGGTGGAGGGACAAAGTACACGAGAAAAGACCAGTGTTTTTTTTCCGTTTTTATAGCAACACTTTTTTTGGCGAGTATAAATAAAATATTGCTCTAGTACAAATATATAATTTAATTTTCTTCATATGGTGACCTCAACAGTGGTTGAATATTTGTCATGATCATAGCGACATTAGATGATAAACATTTTAAATGAGGAGAAAAAGTGGTAATTAAATTCCAGGATATCCTTGACAGATTTTAAAGAACTCTTGATATCACTGTGTGAAGAAAATTATGATCTATGTTTCTACTGGAAAAATATTTGAGTTATTTTAGTCAAAAGAGATTTGCTATAAAAACTGCAAAAACATTGGCCTTTTCTCTAGTCCCCTTCCACCCTACCTACATCATGATCATTTATACTAAGGCTTATTCTTCACAGTGGCTACCCATTCCTCTCCCATGTTGTTGTAGCTTCATTTCATTTTGTTTGCCCTTCTTATAATTTTAAACTTTGAATTAATCAGTTACTCGCACTGGATATAGCCGTCATTCTCGTCTTGTCTGATTTACAGGTGATGGGCATGTTGGGACGCAAATTCCAGCCGGCTGTATTTTAAATGTGGGTACATTTACTATAAATTCTAACTTACACGTTCCTACACTCATTAGTGTAAATAAGCAGATATCTAGGGTAAATAATATGACATGTTTGAGAAAAATAACTTTAAAAAATAAAAGTTTTGGGTAAATAATAGCATAATTTGGTATAAGTAGTAGTAACGACGTTTATGGTGCTGTCTGGGTGGAGTACGGTGAGATGAGATCGTACTTGTACAGTACATTTTCATCTTAATATATGTCTATTGCAGACGGGAAGTTATTAGCCACACATTCTCTTGTAAATGTGTTACTTGGATCACGTATGTGGTAGGCGGAAAGCAACACCTACTCTCTCTCTCTAAGATCCTCCAGCGACAAAAACATGGTTCACCTAGCAGCGCATGTGCGGAAATTTGTCTGGTTTTTATTTCTTCTCTTGGTTAATAGCACACGAAACACACGACTGAAGATTCAGTTACTGTTAATCTGCCACCAGAATGTTGGGTTGATAATAATAGTGCGTTTAGTAAAGTGAGGTCTTATAGCCTACTTAACTCTCCCCACGACATTATAACGGGTAGAACAGGTCCATGCCACAACAAATAACTTGCTTTGGAAATAAAAAATGTATCAACAGATTACCATCTGTAGGTTCTGTAATGTCCACACTCCGAATAAATCAATAAGTAGTTTGACCCTCTCCCTCCCCCCTTCAGCTGCTTATTTCTCCATCCAGTTATCATCGACCAGTTCTCGATGGTCTATTGATATCTCAAGGTCGATACCAATTACGATATGAGAAGGGGCTGTCTATTAACTATTTATGTGAGTGACTAGATTCATATACCGCAGTTCTGAAGGGAACGGTAAAGATCCATGAATATGTGTGCAGGTTTGGTCTTTCTTAATCAATTACAAACGTTATTACTAGAGAGAAAAAAAAAATTGTAAATGAACATGTTTTCAAAAGAACAGGTTCTCATTAATACCCGAGATGAGTATTATGATTTGACTGAGTCACAGTCAGAATAACACGTCGTCTGCCACTGACAAAGTCGTCCAATGGAACGAGTCTACTATTCAATATAAATTATATACTAGGGTAATTGATTTTCTTAGTTAAATTGTATTTTAAACACAAGTTAGTCAACGTTACGTTTCATTATAAATATATTATTTATGAAAATAGTTTGACCACCTCTGTGGTCTCATGGTCAGAGTCCCTGGCTACAGATCTATAGGTACAGGGTTCGATCCCCGACGCTTTCAGATATTTCCTTGAATAAGTGGTTCTGGAATGGGATCAAATCCGCCTCGTTAGGATAATTGAGGAGTTACTTGAGTTAAAAAGTAAAGGCTATAATCTAGTAAACCGATATTAACTGGAGAATAGTTCATTGTGTTGACCACAGGACACCCTTCATCCGCAAATGTTGGCATTATCTTCGCCAACATGCTGCGGCCGCTCGGTCGGTATAGCTTTCTTGTGAGCTGACGCTACAGTTTTTTTTATACAGTTTACTGGGTGGTTCACAAACCTGGGGTCACGACGACCTCATTTGATGTCTTCAAGGGTTATGGAGGGGTTGCCGGAATTATTTTATGAATTACAGAGAGGATACTAAAGGTCCGGCTAGGTAATATCTAGACTTTGTTATTCTGTAAGATAATGTTATGTGCGATGAAATTACATTGGCTTTTAACTTTGATCGCCTAGAAGAAGAAACCCACTATGAACAGCCGGCACGGCAAGGCAACGGTCATATTGTTGTGAATGAATTACAATGGAATGTAGTCCAATTAGAACGGCCAGCACGGCATGGAATGGCCTGAATGTTTTACCGAAAATTAATTCCGTTTGCCTCGAACGGCCTGTACGTCGTGACCCCGAGGGATTGAAGTTGTATGTGAATAATAAGTAATGTTGTAACATATGAAGGTAGAAGAAAAATTTGGTTTCATCTTTTTAGAACCGTTTCACATGAGACAGCTATCACCCGACAACAATCGCGGGTCAACTATCGCCCGGTAACAATCGCGGGTAAACTATCGCCTGGAAAATATCGCGGGTCAACTATCCCCCTGTAAAAATCGCGGGTCAACTATCGCTCTGTAGCAGAGAAATCTGTACCAATATAGCCAGAGTACATGAAAAAATTGGTCCGTTGTGATTATAGATGCGAAGGACGAGGTTATTTTTTTTGCGGCTCACCATGAAAAGGCAAAGGCGAAGGAAAATCACAAGACGAGTGCGGACACATTTTAAAAGTATTTTCAGATGTCATTGACTTTTTTTTATGAACTCGCAAATGTGAGAGAAGAAGTTCTGAAGGCAGAGAAACTTTCCAATCGTATTATTTTCATCCTTCGTCTTTGCATCAAAGCCCGGAACAAATCTCCTGATGATGTCTTCCCAGGCAACCCTGATTACTATCTTGTTTGAGTAATCATCAGCTGATAAATTCCAAATAGCCGGTCGCTGTTCCACTTCAGATATAAGATCATCGATGTTTAATAATCTCATTAAACTCAAAACCACTGCAAAATATTTGAATATGTGGTCAAAAACAAATCAATGATAGATAATCATATAATCTTCCGTACTATGAATACATTTCAACAGGTGCTTGGAAGGTGGTACCACATGAGATACTGGCCGGCACTTGTTACCCAGTGCGAATGATACTATATAAACACGTGATTAACCTAGCAGTTGCCGGGTGGGCAACTATATCACAAATCGCCAATAGTGGGCAGCTTATGAACAACTGTTAACCGGGCGGGCAAATCAGTTGTTTCGTGTGAAATCCCCAATCTACCACTATGTTAATCAACAGAGCGATAGTTGACCGGCGATAGTTGCCTCGTTTGAAACGCTTCATGAGATTTGGGAAAAGATGATGATATTCACCACATTTCCTCCTCTTCTTAATTATTTCATGCAATCAGAAACTGTGTTTCACACTCTTCCTCCTCCGCACAAACTTCATCTCCTCTTCCGATGACCTCTGCATGGCAACTAGGACTTGCAAGAAGATTTTATAAACGTTTTGGCTGGTTCGTTGGCGTGCTAGCCGTTCATAGCGTGTTAACTACGGGCAGTGGTGCGCCGTGATGGTTGTTCATATTAGGTTTCATCCTTTATAAGCCCTTATAGCAAACCGAAAATACAACTTAAACGTAAGGCCCACTACACACGGCCCAATTTCTTATAGAAAATTGTAATATTTTCTTTCTAAACAATTGAAAACCTTTAAATTCGAGGTTTAACCTCCTACTACAATAATTATTTGTTTTTTCAAGCATTTGACTGTTATTAATTCTACAATCACTCACACGTTAAAAAAAAGTATGAAAAAATGTAACCGTCTAACAGACGCAGTTATTTTGTTTACAACTTAAAAGTTGTACATTAAAAAAGGCCAAAATAGGACATGTTTGTTCAAGGTAAAATATAATAGGCCTATTCAATTAGTTGTGCAAAACATATCTTGTTTAATTTTGAATGTTCACGAGGCACAATTCTATAAGCCCAACATTTTGTAAAATATCTTGCACAGTAAAATGTGTGGTGGGCGCAAGAGGAGAAGGCTTCAAGTAAGTTAGAGGAAATGTCCCCCCCCCCCTCCCTTTACTACCCCAACTACCGTCACATGGCAACAAAGGCGGGAGGAACACCTATTGTATAGTCTAATGAGTCTGCAGTAGAAACTAATTGTAAGCAATGTGGCGTTAATGTGTGTTAGTAGTCTATTGTTGTTTTAATTACATTGTGTAAAACATGGATGAGTGGTGATTAAAAGGACTTAGCTACTCTGGTGGTAGTTCTTCTGATAGTGACACAAGCTCAGAGACTACAAAGTCGAGGATAGAAAGTATGAAATCAGACAAGAATTCTCCTACTTGTCTAGCGCCATTTCCAAAAGAAGCCAAAGCATGTGAGTCCACAACTAAATTCTGCCCTAAAAGAAAACGTTGATCACACAATTGAGATTTCTAATATAACTCTAAGCATGTAGAGCGTAGTTCCCAAGATTCAAACTCAAATTTCACATTATTAACATTAAGACTGTCAAAAATTTTATTAAATTGTTTTCTTATTAACAGTGTTTTTTTTTTGCTTCTGTAGCCTATATCCTAAAATATTATTTCTAACTTTATTAATAATGTTGATTGTTGACATATGTAGGCCTAATGGCTAAAAGTAATTAATATTAATGAATGTAAAATAAATGCCTTTTTAAAAATATATTTGAAATATCTTCTTATTTTTACCCTTTATTTTAATTGTATGGCTGCATGAATTCTTCTAACTGACTACGTGGGACTTGCGATCGGTGGGATTTTCAGCCGCCAAATATAAAGTTGTGGGATTTTTCGTCCAACAAATTCAAATTTGTAAAACTAAGCACGTCTCAATATAGATTATATTTTGGAAAGTTGTTTTGATCTGAAATTTGACCGTGGCAATATACTAACATTCGAAGTGACTCATTTTGGTACTTTCTTTTCCCATATCCTAACCTATACTAACCTAACCTATCCCGAACAAACTTAAACTAACCAACCTAACCTCAATCCTAGAATTTGACACTATAAGGGTTTAGATTAGAAAATCCTGCGCGAGATACAGGGAGGACAAGGACATTCAACTAATATGTAGGCCTACAATGTGTGGTGCCTTGTCCCTGCTCCCGCATAAGCATGTTGAAGATGGGTGGGTTACTATCATGGCGAATGCTCCATAATACCAAACACTTGCCGCGGCCACAAATCCCACTATAATATTACGGCTGGACGCAAATCACAGAGAAAAGGTCTTGACTGCAAATCCCACGGACGCATGTCCCACGCTACCTTCTAACAGCCCTCATGGTATAGTGGTCGAAGTATCTGCCTGCTGACTTAGAGATCTCGGGTTCGAATCTTGCCTAGTACCAGGGGATTTCTCTTGAGAGGATAATAATTCCCATGGTCACCAGGGTTAGGTTGATTATTATTAATTAAGCTAGTTTAAGATCTTCATTGCCTTTACCCAGTCATATTCACTACCATCATCCCCTCACCTCATCAGGACGTTGAAAGAACCTCCGGGAAAAGGATACATGAATAGTACACTAGGGAGTCACCTGGACAAAGGTACATTAATATTGGCTAATATTTCCGCAAACTGGGCTATAGATTGATTTAGTACAGACACGCCATTATTATTATTATTATTATTATTATTATTATTATTGGTTCTTTTACTTGCTAGCCCCACGTCTTACTACCCATTCGGGCTATACGCCGGGGTATATATTTTAAATAATATAATACTTCAATGGGCTCGCACCAACAAAAAGGTGGCGCACCAATATACTGGACTGATTTACAACTGGTACACTTTTAATCTAATAAATATGTATTTTTGTACATGCACTGGTAGTTTTTTTGGTTTTATTTCTCCTCTATCTGCACCTTGAAATTAAACTCACGTCTTACTAATGCGTTGAGTTCATCTATTAATTTTGCCGACAATTCTGATTATGTAGTTTTTGGTTTCAGAGTGAATGACTAAAAACAATAAGTATTTATAATAGGAAAACCACTTAAACCTTAAAACTACGAAAAAAGGAGATAATATAGGTCTACGGCTTAGTTAAATCAGTATCACTTCTGTCTACTCTTCTTAAATATCTGAGTTCGATTCCTAGAAGGTCCAAAAAGTTTTGAAATTGTAGTTGCATCTTTTGTAAATTATAAATAAATATTATATATTTATACAGAAGATACAACTGTATATATGTATGTATATATTATATACTTTTCACATTATATGGTCTAGAGCCGTGTTATTCAACTTTTTTGTCCTCATACCCCAAATATAATTTATCTTCAACTTTAAACCCTCAAATTTGTTGGCACATAATACAAATTATATATATTCTATAAACTACATCTAAAATAAATCAATTTAAAACCATGTATTAAATAATAAGTTTTAAATGAGAAATAAATATAAATTAAATTTTACGTGCCCTTTAAGATATCTTCGTGTACCTCTGGTTGAATACCACTAATATAGAGCAGGCCAATACCCCCTCGGTCCCATAAATTCGTCTCATAAATCTACTTCCTACCTTGCCCTCTAAAAATAATTTATCTATACAGTAATTTGCATGTCGCACTAAGGAGAAAAAAAACCCACACAAATTAACCATTCATAAAATTAAAATTTAATTGCTTATATTCAAAGTAAAATATAAACTTTTGGTTTAATTAACTAAACAAATTGATTGCTTTCTGGTTATACCAGCTTTTAAAAGTCTCATTGTTATCTAACGAGTATATTAGATACCATGTTTAGTAACTACTTTGATGTTCAGTAAATTCTTAATTCTAAATGATACTAGGGTTTAGTTTAAAGTTACTTAGCAGGAGTCTAATATCACCCCCATATTTCTTAGCACATCTCTAGGTAATTCTACTATCCCTCGGGGGGGGGAGGGGGGGGGAAATAGGTTAGATCCCAATTTAGGGACCACTGATATATAGCCTGGTTTTTGAGTGTGCTATATAAACAAGTCAACAATAGCCACTTCTCTGACAGTAATACTAACCATATACCACCAAATATTGCTTTTAATGTGTGTTTTTAAATTAGTATTCTCCCCCCTCTAATAAATTTACAATTTTTATTCGCATTTTATTTCTTTTCTCTATTAATTTTCAGTGTATCTTATTCTCGAAGTTGTATTCGGCTGCTAATAATAACAGAGTGTGATCCGAATGAGTTAAGATGGTTTCACACTTAAATGAATGTGCGACAGCCGTGTCATTGGCATTCACACTGACACCGTGACCTTGGGAAATCACTTTTGAAACAATACAAGACGACACAGTCGGTGCATAGTCAGAAAACAGCCGGCCTACAGAACTGAAAGTGTAAATGATAACGTGATGACACAACCCGTGCACTGTCCTGAGAGTGTGAATGCTAATGTTATGACACAGCCGGTGCACAGTCCTGAGAGTGTGAATGCTAATGTTATGACACAACCCGTGCACTGTCCTGAGAATGTGAATGTTAATGTTATGACACAACCGGTGCACTGTCCTGAGAGTGTGAATGCTAATGTTATGACACAGCCGGTGCACAGTCCTGAGAGTGTGAATGCTAATGTTATGACACAACCCGTGCACTGTCCTGAGAATGTGAATGTTAATGTTATGACACAACCGGTGCACTGTCCTGAGAGTGTGAATGCTAATGTTATGACACAGCCGGTGCACAGTCCTGAGAGTGTGAATGCTAATGTTATGACACAACCCGTGCACTGTCCTGAGAATGTGAATGTTAATGTTATGACACAACCGGTGCACTGTCCTGAGAGTGTGAATGCTAATGTTATGACACAGCCGGTGCACAGTCCTGAGAGTGTGAATGCTAATGTTATGACACAACCCGTGCACTGTCCTGAGAATGTGAATGTTAATGTTATGACACAACCGGTGCACTGTCCTGAGAGTGTGAATGCTAATGTTATGACACAGCCGGTGCACAGTCCTGAGAGTGTGAATGCTAATGTTATGACACAACCCGTGCACTGTCCTGAGAATGTGAATGTTAATGTTATGACACAACCGGTGCACTGTCCTGAGAGTGTGAATGCTAATGTTATGACACAGCCGGTGCACAGTCCTGAGAGTGTGAATGCTAATGTTATGACACAACCCGTGCACTGTCCTGAGAATGTGAATGTTAATGTTATGACACAACCGGTGCACTGTCCTGAGAGTGTGAATGCTAATGTTATGACACAGCCGGTGCACAGTCCTGAGAGTGTGAATGCTAATGTTATGACACAACCCGTGCACTGTCCTGAGAATGTGAATGTTAATGTTATGACACAGCCGGTGCACTGTCCTGAGAGTGTGAATGCTAATGTTATGACACAGCCGGTGCACAGTCCTGAGAGTGTGAATGCTAATGTTATGACAAAGCCGGTGCACAGTCCTGAGAGTGTGAATGCTAATGTTATGACACAGCCGGTGCACAGTCCTGAGAGTGTGAATGCTAATGTTATGACACAGCCGGTGCACAGTCCTGATAGTGTGAATGCTAATGTTATGACACAACCCGTGCACTGTCCTGAGAATGTGAATGCTAATGTTATGACACAGCCGGTGCACAGTCCTGAGAGTGTGAATGCTAATGTTATGTCACAGCCAGTGCACAGTCCTGAGAGTGTGAATGCTAATGTTATGACACAACCCGTTCACTCTCCTGAGAATGTGAATGCTAATGTTATGACACAGCCGGTGCACAGTCCTGAGAGTGTGAATGCTAATGTTATGACACAGCCAGTGCACAGTACTGAGAGTGTGAATGCTAACGTAATGATACAGTCAGTGTAAGTTCTATGAGTGTGAATCTAACTTAACAGAGTAATATATATTCTTAAGTAATTTATTAAGAGCCTACATAAAGGAAAAGGTAATTTTGGGCCATCAAACAAAGTGTCATTTAATGACTAAATTTAATATGAGTCGTAATATTTAAACAAGAATACACATACAAAATGTATTTGTATATGTACGACCACTAACCTGAAACAGCTGGTTTAAAAATTAAATAAATAAAAAATTCTGTTATTAAATGCTAGTTCAAAGCATCCAAAAATGTATAATTGGTATCGTGTAAGTTGAAAAAAAAACAGCATGACCGTTTGCATACATAATTATCTATTCATCTGCCATAAATTTATTATAGTATTAAATAATTATTATTGATATAATTTTAAAGTTTTTTTTAATGGTTGCTGCAAATATTCAAAGACAAGTTTTTCATATTCCAATATTTATTATTTGGCATTATTGTAGTTACCTCAATAAATCGCCCAACCTAAGCGTTATTTATAAATATGTACTTATTATGGCCCTGCTATTTTAATAACAATAAACGATTAGAATCAAATAATATGACCTAAAATATCGGCAGGCCATAGTGGGACTAGAAGCAAATTTAAACCTTATGACGCATAGTAGACTATAAAATGTTAGCGTAGTGTGGTTTCATAAATTTAAAGTTGTAACTGTAATAAATATTGGTGAACGAAGCTTCAAAATTATCAGAGTCAAACTGAATTTATGGAAAGAAGATGATGCTGTGAGTGTTTTGAATTAAACAAGTTTGTAAGTCATTTGCCGATACAGTAATCAATTGGTTAAGAAAGTGCACGTGAGTGAGCGAAGAAATGTTGATGTATCTGTTTTATAATTAAGATACAATTAGAAGGGAGGGGGTAATGAGCCTCTACTCATTTACTAACTCTAATTCATTCAATTTGTTTTAATTGAGAATTATGAGTGAGTGAAAGGAAGTTAGGCCCCTTCCTCTTCTTTTTTTTTAAAACCGATTTGAGATAGTTAAAATGTACTGATTATATCAGTACACGACTTATAAACTCACTTAAATATAGAACATACACAACATCCTCCCCCCCACCCCCGAGGCATTAGTTCATCACTGTGAAAGGGGAAACTCACATTTCATCAATGATACATTTTTCAGCCATGCTAGGAATCGAACCAGGGATCCTGAGCTCAATAGAGACACACTATAGAATGAGCTAAAGTATCAGACTGCCCTTTTACCTCCCTTTATATTTCCTCAAATAAAACAATGGCCTTTCATTCCCTACTTTTTCCACTAATATTTTTTAAATAATATTTATAGTCTACTCATACTTTAACCATGGGTTCTACACCTTAGCTCAGCCGGTATGCGTACTGAGCTGAGGGTCCCGGGTTCAAGTGTCTGCATGGATGGAAAACATATCATTCGCGAAATATGGGTTTCCCCTTTCACAGTGATAAATTAATGACTGAGGGGCTGGATGTTGCGTCTTTTCTAGATTTAAGTAATTAAGTCATGTGCTGATATAATCAGTTGGTTAATAAAGTGTAGGTCAAATACCTTAAATAATAATAATTTAACCATGGGCAAATTTCCTAAGGCATTATGCTTAAGATTAAATGCAACACATTATTAATGTATCTGGTTTCAAGCTTTCACGAGCATTATTTAATGCCGGTGAGTTGAGAGTAAGCATGGCTCAAAGACTGAACATTTTCACCTGTTTAGGTTATAAGCATTCTGGTTTCAAACGACCATAAAAACCTTGATTCGAAAAAATAAATAATGTTATCTGACCTAAAAATTGCAGCAAAAACTAGTAAAAATAATAATAAAAAAGTCATTACAAATATTGTTCAGATCCATGTAAACATTCATTTAAAGTTGAAACGTAGCATATATTTCAATCTCACATAAAAATATTGTAACTTTATAAAATGTCAACTTAGATCGATGAAGTAATGTTCATGGTAATCCTTAACATTTATTATTGAGTTTTTCTTATGTCGTATGAGAGGCAATTGAGAAGGAAAAAAAATAGCTTGTATATATTACTTTTTATTTTAATATTCCAATGTCTATGAATAGAGTATAAGGAAACAATCTCTTAGAAATGTGTTTTTTTTAATACAACCTCAAGCGTTTTCATTTACATAATGAAGTTATTGTATTTTGTCACAAACTTTCCGGTTGGAAATATAAATAAAAAATTACTTTTAACGATGAAATATTAGAAGCAGTATTAAAGGAATATAATCCGCTAGATTCATTTGGACCTGTGGTTTATTTAATTAGTAGCGCATCTGACAACTGGTTTTATTTTTATGGTTTCCACGTATGATTATTGACCAGGCTTTGATATTTTGCTCTTTGATAATATAGTTTGTTTACTTTACTTTTGGAAAATAGACATTATGAGGCTTGGCTGTTTCGTATGTCATAGAATTGAGTTGATAGCCACCAAACACGCACTAAATGAATAAACAAAATGAATTGTTCAATTAATTTTTAAATTAAGACTTCGTTCGGAAAATTCCATAAAATCCAAATAATAAAATAGATCTTCTACACAATGTGTAATCTTTTATCTCAGTGTGTGTTTATGTATAGCCTAATAATATATTAATATATTTTTGTCTGTATATTTATAGCCTTAATTATCTATAGGCCTATATTTATAGATAGATGTATAAATATTTATGAAAATATTTGAAATAGTGTATTATATTTATATGTTTAAGGATGTAGCAATATATTTATTTACTATTTAACTTTCAAGTTATTTGTTTATGTTTACTTATGTTAGCCTGTATTAGGCCTACATATTTTTTTAAATTACTTTTGTTGAACGGGTTATATATTTATGTGATTATTAGAGACATATATTTTAGTCTTAGTGACCAAGCCAAAGTGTCTGGACATGTTAAAATAAGATTAGTCTACTGAAAAGTATACAATTTTGGAGAGATTACATTTTTAATCAACTACACCATGGCACAAAAGCTAAGCGAACAAAATTTAATAAATAATTTTTAGTAATAAAAATGAAAATAAGTCTTTTTTCATTTGTCGTTCACGCCCAATCATGAATATTCAGCTAAATAGTGTAGTATTATTTTTCACGTTACAGGTGCCCCTTTTTGTAGTGTTGCGGCTCACGGTTCATGCCCTATATTTTGTAATATTATTTCGATCACGCCTACACTTTGGAAGCTATATTTGTAATAGTCCAGGTAAGATAGTTTTTTTTCTTAAAATAAATTAACCATCCACTTTCTCAACGTTATAACAAAAGTCGTAGAAATTGAATGTATATACTTTGGACTAAATCAACTTGTAGCTTTTACGTTTATAAAAAAACATAAAAGTGCCAAAAACTGGTATTTTCATTTTTAAGGTTTGAACAATTATTTTTCAAAAATTAAAAAATAGTCCTTGTTAGCGGTTTAAAAAAAGATGACCCCTGGTCCATTGAAATCGGTTCACTACTTTTTCAATAAAAAATCGAAACCGATAAAAAAGGTCATTTTTGACATTTAATTACAGGGGCTCTAATTGTCTTATGAGCTTGTTTTTTTTTTTGGCTTAAATTGTATCTCTTATTGGTGCCTATTCATAATAAAAATCTCATGCAAAAAAAATCATAACTTTTTGCGGGAATCATGAGTATGCAAAAACAGGTGTTCCCGAAAAACTGCTTGGAAGCGGCCGTAATTGTCATAGAGTGATTTTTCAAAGCACTATTTGTTCTAAAAGAGTTTACCTAAAACCCCCATATGATTAAATGTAAGCAGGATCCGATTTAATACCTAAAAAAGTGCGTCTGAAAACCAGTGTGTTTGTTGCTTCGGGCGTTCGGGCGTGCGAGCGGAGAAGTTGTGACGTGGTGGGGGAAGCCTCTATGGCGGCTGGGCTTCGAGCGTTTTAAGGTGAGGTATCTCGCAGAAATATTAATAGTGGTTATATTATTGACGCATAAGAAGCAAATTTTGAATGTCTTTTTTTGACGATTCGCATTGTCGTGATATTATTTGCAATTTTTTATTTTTAATCGAAACATTGATATTGTCCCGGTGTTTTGGGAACATAAATAACATCAAAGTTAATAAAAAAATTGTTATTAACATTTTGTATTGTTATTAACATTTCTTATTGATATTGTTATTATTTTCATAATTCTTATTCATTGCTAACGGGCTTCATAAGCATTGCATACGAAGTTATGTTAAATGAAGAAGATTAAATAAATGTTTTGAGCGTCAATTTGAATTTTATTTATATATTATTATTATTACAGTATTAAATTATTTTTAAAAATAAAATAAATGTTTACTAATCAAAATTTCATGTTTTTATTTACATTCATATTTGTGCATGATCCAAACCTATAGCTATGTATGAAATGCTTATGAACAAATAAAAAAAAAACATTCTTTTTATTAACTCTGATGTTATTTATGCCCAAAACACCGGGACAATATCAATGTTTCGATTAAAAATAAAAAATTGCAAATAATATCACGCCAATGCGAATCGTCAAAAAAAGACATTCAAAATTTGCTTCTTATGCGTCAATAATATGCCCGCTATTAATATTTCTGCGCGATACCTCACCTTAAAACGCTCGAAGCCCGGCCGCCATAGAGGCTTCCCCCACCACGTCGACACTTCCCCGCTTGCACGCCCGAGTGCCCGAAGCAACAAACACACCGGTATTCAGACGCGTTTTTTAGGTATTAAATCGGATCCTGCATGCATTTCACTATATGGGGGTTTTAGGTAAACTCTTCTAGAACAAAGAGCACTTTAAAAAATCACTCTATGACCATTATCGGCCACTTCCAAGCTGTTTTTCGGGAACACCTGTTTTTATATACTCACGATTAACGCAAAAAGTTATGATTATTTTTGCACAAGATTTTTATTGTATATAGGCACTAATAAGAGCTACTATTAAAGCCCCAAAGCAATTTCATAAAAAATTAGTACTCCTGTAATTATATGTCAAAAATGACCTTTTTTCTCGGTTTGGATTTTTTATTGAAAAAAGTTTTAAACCGATTTCAATGGACCAGGGCTCATCATTTTTTTAAAGTGCTATCAAGGACAATTTTTTGTTTTTCGAAAAAAAAAAAACGTTCACACCTTGAAAGTGAAAATACCATTTTTCGTCACTTTTATGATTTTTTTTAAACGTAAAAGCTACAAGCCGATTTAGTCCAAAGTGTGAAAGTGGATGGTCAATTTATTTTAAGGAATGAATGTTTTTCCGCTATCTTACCTGGACTAAAATGTTATTATTTACGTTGCAGGTACCGGCCTATTGTCCATGTTCATTATTCACAATTTAAGAGTTTTGATATCAATATTGATCCAATCTTGTGATTGATGCTTAATAACTAGGGTCCTCACTCCAATTTAGTGATTAATATAAAAATATGTTTTCTCTCGACGAACGCAGCTGTTGACTGCTCGGTGACTATTACGAGATTGTCCTCACCTCTGTTTTCCAACAGGATTGTTTACGAATATTTTACTTTTAGGATGTTCGAGCAACGTGATGCAATCATCCTTCGTCTTTCCCCTCTTGTCTTTGGATAACTTGAAAGTTAAATAGTGAATAAATATATTGATACATCCTTAAACATGGCGTCTCCCGCTGGCTCAGCAGCTGGATATTATACTCGTAGTTTTTTTTATTATATTAAAATGTTTTTAATGATTATTTCTCATCTTACAATTTAGCAGACTTGAGGAAAAGATAAATTCAAGATAATTTGAGAAGTGAGAGTCTGGTATCAAAATATATTCCGTTAATTAATATAAAGAGAGAAAGGAACAGAAAAACATTGCACCATGTAGATATATACTACGAAATATAGTGTAAATTAAATAAAATCAAGTTGAATTTGTTCTGATTATTCTATATATTATTTATGAAGTCAAACTCCCTTTTCCCCAACTAATACAAAGCCTACAGCAATTAATAAAGTATCAGTGGATAGGATTTTATTTTACCGACATCTGAGACTGCATACTCAGTTTACGTTAAATCAACATGTCAAAGAAAATTTTAAAAACGGGTCTTAAAATATAATCGTTACAAGGGGACATCAATATGGCGTGGTATTCCCAGCTTTTTAGACAACAGCCATATTCATTTTCTTATGTTGTGTTCATTTGGAAAAAAACAACCGAAATTCTTTCTTTCCTCCATTTTCAAATATTATAATGTTTAACTGTGCTTCTAATATTATAATTTTAGGAAACATTTTCATAAGAATATATCTTAGGATTTTTTTTTTACATATTTGCATATGATTGTTTATGAATTATTTTTTATATTTTTAGAGAAAAAACATTTGCCAAGTTTTATCACATAAATTATTCTAGACTTTTTTAAAAATTTACAAAACTTAAAGCTATTTAATGAAATCTTTGATTTAATGTTTTGAGGTAATTGAATAAGAATAAGAAAACTAATAAATTAAAGTGAATAAACAAAATTAATATCTGCATCTTGTTTGGGACCACACCACCAGAGTGAACATAATCTGATCTTTACTGGCCCAACTTTTCCGCCTTACCTTTGAAACGATTTGTGTAGATAGCAATAGTTGTATTAAGTCACTTAACGAAGAGCAATCTTTGAATTAATAGGTTTTTATATTAGCTTACAAGTAAGGCTGGACGCACACTGAATTTAACATTCTGTATTAATAACACACAACGGAACAATCTTTTATGTGCTATCATGGGTGGAGCTCTCGTGATGGCATGTTTCCAAATGGAACAGACTCATATGATTAAAAAAAATTAATAACACATGTTAGCACACGTTTACACAAATCAGCCGTCTTCCTTGCTCCCATGTTTTATTAAACAAAATGCACGGAACATTTTGTATTACGCATGCGTCACCATATTGTTTGTTATAAATGTCTTTGGCAACGCATACTGTCGTGTTGGAGCGTGAAGAGAATTGGTTAAATTTGAGGTGATTTTGTTGTTGACGTTAGTTTTTCTAGTTGTTTGTTTCATAATAAAATCATGCCTGATATTTAATGGAAGGGAAAGGATATAGTCCTATCTACTACCGATTTTATTTTAATAATATTATAAAGAACTACCACAACAACGAAGCTACTTCCTCATCAATTTCCTTCGTCTTGACGAATACAGAAATTATGAGAGAAGAACATGTTTCATCGTGTTTTGTTCTATCATAAATTCCATTATCAAAACTAACATACCATACATTTGCTCCATGACACAAAAACATTTTTGTTCCATCGTGTGCTTATACTTAATGTTCGATAGAGGGTGCATACATCTTAAACGTAAATCAAGAATAAAATACTTAAAACAAATTTAAGAAAGACATGAGTCAATGATTAATTCTTTAGCACATGTATTTTCTTTGTTAGGAAATGAATTATAGTGCTTTTGTAAGTGTGAGTTTTATTATCCTGTTAGTTACTGTCCCGTTTTTTTTTTGTGTGTGTAAGGTCCTGAAGTAGGTGCTCTAAGTATTATAAATGTTTGTGGCAAAATGTAAGGTTATCATCTATTAAATAAGGTTTATTCAGTCGTTGTGCCCATACCTGCAGTAGCTCACTGCAATGGAACATGATTTAAGTTTTGATGCATATAAATTGCACCTGCTTAGCTCATGACTTATTTAGGATATAAAGGTGGTATAAGCCGTTGGTCTCCGTTGAGAATGATGAAACATTCACGAAAAAATTTCACTTGAAACATTAAGGCCAATAAAGTTTAACTAATCTAACAATTAAATCAAGTTTTAACTCAAAAGTCCTTTTTATAAAATGCAAGAAAAGGTAAAATAAATATTCCGGTGCGTACTGTACATATAATTAAAAGGTGTTTAAATGCTAATAGCTTCTTTTTTTTCATTGTATCTTTCTACCCATCCGAACTATGGGACAATTAATTTAATTACACTTATGATTAGAGGGTAAGAAGGTGGTGTTCAGAGAAAGTGTAGCCTAATTTGCCTGGAGGTTGAGTGAAAAACCATTTAGAAAAGAAAGAAAAAAAAAAGTACACCTGGCAAGGATTCGAGCTCCAACCTTCTCGTCATATAAAAATCAGACTAGATGGCTCTGATATTTAATCGGCTTGCCCACCAATTTGGGTAACTAACTATTAATTTTTCATGAGGTTTGATAAATGACTTATACGTGTACACGAGTATGAAGTAGTTTCCCTTCTTGCCCTTCTTTAGTTACCTCCCCTCTCTCCTCTCCCATAATTCCTGGTTCCATTAGAACCACAGATCAATGCGTCAATACAGATTTTTGAGGATGTATTTTTTAAAGCGCTGGTAACGCCAAACAGCATTTATAGATTTGACGCCACAGTTATTGTAGCAAATTCTCATCTGAGAGTGATAACTCCAGGTTATCGAGGAGTGAACCGTTGCTTATATTGTGCCGCCCTGTTAAAGTAACAGCTCCTCCTTTGTGGGACATTTTTGTAATAGTTGTTGCAATGTTTCAATGTAAATTTAATTTTCAAACACAGAACACATTATAGTTAAAAATAACGGTTCCCATCCAGAGAAACACGCTATATTAGACCGGATAAAATATGGTAAGCGGCTAATTGTATAGGCATATAAAAAAAAAATCCATCCAGTCTTAGTTAGGGAATACTAACTTATATAATTTTACTCCCAAATCTCGCAACGACTCAAAACTCAGTGTAGTGTGATAAGCCTGCTGTCTTACACGTGCAATACAAATACCATAAATATAATTAAAACTATGAATACAAGCGCTAATATATTCTATTAATGTGTGGCAGATATTAACTCACGGTGGATTTTTGTTGCCGGGAAACGCCCAAGCTCCAGGAAAACTGCCTCAGCTGACTATGCCGGAACCATCAATTAAACAACATCTTACTCACAGGCTCCGCTTCGAAAAAATGGCAGAGATGTTTTTCTCTGGGCACCACACCGTCAAAGAGCCCTAGTGGTCATTCAGCGCAGTTTCGCAACTTAAGTCCCTTCCACCCTTGAGTGTCCAGATGCAAACTTCCTTCGATTTCGTCAGTTCTGTTACTATATAACCGTCATTCCTCGTTTCACATTTTATCTTCTATTTTATCAATTCGACGGAGCAACACATCGAATGCTAGTATACATCGACGAAACAAGTTATAGGTGACCACGATGCATAAGGCATTGGTCTTTCCTCCTCGTTGCAGATGAAATCTCGACAGATACTATGATTATTTGGAAGTTAGACTCGGCGTTGGAGTTTTGGTATTATTTTGCTATGTCCATATGACATAGCTTACGTGTCAGAATATCTGGCTTGTTTTCCTATGCCCATAAGGCATACAGTAGCCCCACAGCTTCTTTGGTGCTGACTGACAGCTCACAGCTGACTTTTGACAGTCAACATTTAGGTATATATCTAAATTTTGACCATCAGAAGTGACGGCTGCTAAACACATGTTTTTACAGATCATATGGTTCGTCGTAGGGATACATAATTTGGTCTAGTTACTTTTCAAAGCCAGCTGTGAGCTGTCAGTCAGAACCAAAGAAGCCATGGGGCTACTGTAGTTTAGAATGATGCGCTTTATGCTCTATGTATCTTGGTCCACACGACATGATTCAGTATGTCAGTGTTTATGACTTATTTTTCTAAAGTCCTTAAGACATTGTTTTATATACTAGGGAATAATTTTCACGTAGTAGTGGCCCGTGGGGATAGTGGTTTGTCTCCGGCCCCTTCAGGAGCCATTTGTATCAAGTTATACTAATATTGTTTGTACTATTTATTGCGTGCCTAAGTTAGGGTGGAAGTATTTAATGTCCAGGCAGTACTTATTAGGAATTGACCGGCCATAGTAATTTAACCGCCTAGAGGCCTGATATCTCATCTCGCCATTTACTATTTGTAATATGCTGGTTCCCCTTCATGAAGATTATTCTTAGGTTTTAGTAACTCTCTATGGAGTTAACTCAAGCTAGCTAGCTTACATAACTTCCTTCATAGTAACTCTATAAAATTAGGATCAAAACGCCTTGTTTTCATTCATTATAATTTCACTATTATTCATTAATAGACCTTTCAGGTCTTAGTCTGGGATTAGCTAGGCTGTATTATCTTTATGTATTGTGGCTTAACCTTAAATTAATATTGGTTGCCTATTTTTTACTGCTGCTATGTGAAGCAGCCGCTCCTTCGTGGGAGAATGAGCGTTAATCCTTATTTCTAGAGTTACCAAACTAAACTATATGTTCAATCTTACTAATGTTAGTTAGTTCGTAGTCATCAAGATTCTTATTTCTATTCCTGCCTATCGGGAAGTATAAATGTTTATGATAACTGAATAAAGTTGCCTTTAATAAATATGGACTGTTTGATCTGATATAAATTTAAAACGTATGTAATTCTATTTCACTTGTTTACATTTAAATAAACTGAATTGTTAAACTAATATATTTTTCATATGTATCATCCTTCCCAAACTTTCATTTATTTATTGTATGTATGAACTCGTCACTTATTCTATTACAAAAGAGAAGCGACGATTCATAAGAAATAACACTATTAATTATTAAAACCGTGTATCAGGGTATTTTCATAGTTTTTTTTTTCTAAGCACTGAGCGCCTATTGCCTTCCTAATAAAGTTGACTAGGCGTAATTTTGTATTTCTACCCTACAATATAAAGTTCAAAACTCCTTTGAGATGTTTTTTTTTTCTATATCCTTAGAATATTAGTACTTGTCCAATAAAAATGAAGAAAATATTTTAATATGATAGTATTGTTTCTATATCATGTGTTAAATCCCTGGTTGTGCGTATAGCTCAATTCTTAGCAAAGCAGCAGTAGCTTTTAATCAAGTCATGGATTTTAAAATATTACATTACCAAGCCAAATATATAAATTATAACCAAGTTACTGTTTCTTTCAATATTGATTCAACACTAGGGTGTAAATTGAGTACTCCCTAGACAGAATCAGTTTTAAAATATTAATACGACACAAAATGTTGATATTAATCTGTGATACGTGTATATCACGGAAATATTGTAAATTTAGGTTCGTAAATACTGAATATAGAAATAGTAGTCTAAATTTCATAGAAATCGCCTTATATGGCAGCTAAAAATGTCACTATATATATTTCCACGAATTAGTTTGTCAAGTCATGTGACTTTTGATAGTTATTTTCAACCCATCTATACAATAGGCTGTAGTAACCTATAAAATATAATAACCTTTATAATATAAACCTATATAATATAATTAAAAATTACACGTTATCATGTTGATCGTAAAAAAAGTGTTTTTTTTTTCAAAATGGCCCTTTCTGTGTAAATTAGACTTACTATTTCCTTTCTCTCTTTATATTAATCAACGGAATATATTTTGATACCAGACTCTCACTTCTCAAATTATCTTGAATTTATCTTTTCCTCAAGTCTGCTAAATTGTAAGATGAGAAATAATCATTAAAAACTTTTTAATATAATAAAAAAACCACGAGTATAATATCCAGCTGCTGAGCCAGCGGGAGACGCCATGCCATGGCCGGGCCATCGGTAGACTAATTTACCGTCATTTAAAAACTCGTTACCTTGTTGTTTATAATACAGCATCAAAACTGGTACGCCGCGTCCAGTTTGATGAGACGTGTCTTTGGATTTTCTTCCCTCGTTATAACTTAAGTTTGGGAGACCCAGTGGTGTGTTGGGGATTCACAAGAAGGTAGAGAAATTCAGACAAGATGAAACGGTGTTTTTATTTTTATTGATGACAATTCTAATTTGTACGGTGAAGGAATCATTTTATTTCCTTGAAGTTTGATCAATCTTAATCCTAGTTACTGGTTTAATTATCTTTTTCTGTGATGTATAGAGTATTTTAAATATATAAATCCATGCCTAAACTTTAAACATATATTGAATAAAAGACATATATTTCAAAATATTTAGTATTTAAGTGTAAAAATTCTCCAGCACTCCGAAGACTTTACACAAGGTATGGTCTATCCAAGCTAGGAATCAAATTTCAGATATGTAGAAAAATACCGAATAAATATCATGTTACTATGCTAATAAATAATGCAACTTAAGGGATTTTACACTAAGTAGGATTTTCGTAAGAAGGATTTTTTTATGAATGTAAATACTTTTTTTCGTTCATTAATAAATAATACTATTTTACTGTATTATTAGTGTCATTATAGGTATTGATAATATTTAATCTATCAAAAGCGAAAGCTACAGTTGGATACGTGGAAGTAGATCTAGTAGGCCTAACTTTTTTAAATACCAGATAAGGCCTATCTTATGAAAATTGAACTATATAAACCTAAGTTAACTAACTGTAGCATGTTTTAAAAGTCCCCTAAAATATTCATCATTATGTGTGATTGGTTAAATACAAATTAAGTGTAAAATAATGAGTGGCACTCGGACCCATTATTACATGATCTAATACTTCAGGCTCGTAATGGAGTAGATTCCCACTGACGGGGATTTCCAGGTTCGAGTCCCAGCCAGGTCTACTACTAAATTATGGTTTATACCAATGTTTTTACCACCTAACTAACTACGGAACATTACCTTTGAAAATAACAACCATCCTCATTTCTACCTTTTTTTATTAAGCCGTTAATAACCCGGGTGTAGCCCTGGTGTTAAATGCAATAATTAAAATAAAATTATCTCCAAATACAGTTTAGTCTAAATTCACTCCAACAGTCGACCCCCCGAAAATTTCAAATAAGTGCTTAGTTCACATAATAGGGCTTTCTATATTGTTTTCTTTAGCTAAATGCTCGTACAATTTAACTTAAGTATCCTGCTGATCTCTACCCTGTAAATAAAAGGCGACCAATAACCATCTTGTTAAATGTACGAATAACTCATTTATTTATATTTCAAGGCATAAGTAATTTTTATTTTGAAACTTTAACAACTTAATGAAACACTTGCAAAAGCTCCATTTGAAATAGTTATAGTGTGACCTTTTTATTGTAAATAAGTTTAAAACAAATATTAGTAATTATTTATTCCATTTAATCTTACTTTCCAGCTGAGTTAGACGCATTGTAATTACCCTAATACGGTAGGAGTGAGGTAGGTGGCATTTATAGATAATGTACCAAAATTCGCGTGGAGGGAGAGTGGGAAACCTTATGGTAAAAATTTCCTTTAATATTCTTACCCAGAATTTGAACCTTAATATTCCCTTCCCCAGAAAACTAGACTTAATGAGCTTGACATTTTGTTCGCGTACCCACCGATGCAGAGATCAGATGCAGCATTATTAATTTTCTTTGATTAGTTAGGTTTAAACGTTTGAATCAATCATTTAAATACAGTTTTAAATCCCAATTAAATATTAATTGAATATAAATATACAGTAATCGTTCTTATCTTAAGACGCATTAGAGAGCTTAAATCCCTCTACTAAGTCATACCTATTATTATTATTATTATTATTACTATTATTATTATTATTATTATTATTATTATTAGCACCGCGTCTTACTACCCGTTTGGGTTATACGCACTTACGCTAATGTGTAATTGTAGGGTGATTGTGAGAGAAAATGTAGGACCTACAGTTTAGCGTGGAATCCGAACCACGGTGGAGACCTGGCATTCCACACATTCACAAGTTGTGATTAACACACGTCTTGTCAGAGGTGAAGGAAGGGTTTGGTAATCAGATAAATCTGTGCCGGGACCGAGGATTGAACCCCGGACACTCATACCTATTATTTATTATTTTGTTCTTAGTAAGAAGAAACGCATAGTCTACAGATGGTAGATGTTGTGTCAACCTAGACGGGTTTCTAGTGCGAAGGTCACACACAACATGGTCTGATCACGCCTGCGCACTGTATAAACGCGATAACCATTGCAAAACCGGTTTAATAGAATAATGTAGGTCTTTTGCAATACATTACTTATTTAACGATGTGAAAATATAGCCTACGGGAGTTGATTAAAAACATTAAAATAACGAGTTTAAGAGCTACTTAGGGCTTTTTTTGCAAACAAGGTAATTCCAATTTAGAATAAATATACCTAGTTAAAATATTTCCTGGATTTAAAGATATTTTTTTTGTTGGCCTTTGTGTTGAACTTAATAATTGTAGACCAAAAAATAAAAAGCAATTTTAAATATATCAAATTTAAAAATGTCAAATAGTTATAAAAATACTTAGCACCACGTCTTACTGCCTGTTCAGGCTATACGCATTTGTCAGATAGACTCTTTAAACGGTCTCTTTCCAAGCAAAATTATTTTTAAACACATGTCTTACAAATTAACTTAATACTATAGGACCACCACAAATCACGTTATTAAACGAACCCAGCCCCAGAGGTAGGAATTGCGATGGTGCTATCATGACAATAATTCTACACCTGTGTCTTATGATCACGAGGAAAAGGACTTGAATATCATTTAGTCTGATTTTCTGCATCGGGGCTCAAATCCCTTGCGGGTATAGTGAGGTGCTTTTATCTAAATTGCTACCCACCCTCGACACGAACGAAGATACAATTCCTCTCAATTATACACCTACATTTTCTTAAGAATGTTCAAATCTGACAGCATAACAAAGTTATTAGATATACTTACACGTAATTATACGTCAAGTCAGGTAATCTGTATCTTTTAATTTTGATATATATTATCGATACCTCTAAAATAACACCAGTAATATAGTAAAATGTTATCCTTGCTGACTACAAAAACATATGTTTTTATTTTCTAAAAGGTGCTCCAAATGTTTATTAGTAGAAGAATCAAGGTATACCTTCTTCAGCCTTACTTCATGGAAGTAAATATGTTAACAACCAAGACATAGAATAAGACTAGATAAGGAAAAGAAGTAAATAACACATGATAGGTTGGTAATAAGGTAAATTAACAAACAAAATCACCATTCGGTGACCAAATGGTTTAAGGCGTCACTTTAATGTCATACTGGCTTGTTGGTGACAGAGAGGTCAGGGTTATAATAAAAGTTGGGTCTATAATGGATGGTTTTCCCTAAATGGTTTCCCACTCTCCTTCCAGGCAAATGCTGGTGGACTACCTCTAACATGATTATTTCCTCATTTCTACACCAGTAAAGTAATTATCAAATATTCGTATAACCTGAACAGGTAATAAGAAATGATGATAAAATAATAAATATGATAAACAAACAAAACGTTTAGATTATAACCTGTGGAGATAGCTACAAGAAGTTCTCACGATTTTTTTACAGCGGCTCTAGGTCACTTTGACCATTCGCTCACGTTGTTTATAAACTACATCTACCTTGGAGTTATCAGGATTACCTTGATCGATTCTACTATAAATCTATCCAACAAGACGCATCACATTGCAATAAAACAAGGCCAACCCACTGTCCTTCTTGGTAAATGTAAGGTGCGTAGTTGGATAGAAGTCAACTGGAGTCAAATAAAATACTTGATCAAGGAATATTTGGGATATGTAAAAGAAAACTAGAGATTTTGTTCCACGAGTAAGCATTTAGACTGGAAGAGTAGGAGTTCGATCCTGGACGCTTGTAGTGAGAACTATTTTCCTGTAATGGTCCTTTTTTTATCTTCCTTGGGCTAAGAACCTTATATCACACAGTTATAAATAAGTCAATTTGGGAATTTTAACATGATATCGTTTTAAATTTTACAAATTAATGTAACATTTTGAAAAAATTATTTCTCAAAAACTTAGTTACACATTGTGTCTATTTTACATAAATAACATTAAACGATAGTAAATTATAAAATAGTGCAATATTCAAGGCACATTTTTGAAAAGTTATAGAAAATTATCTGTAAAGAACAAGTATTATTATTAAAATTATGTTTTTAAAACACTGTGATTTTTCATAATAACTAATTATCAAATTCTAAGGCCAATATAGAAATTGTTGTAATAACTGTTGGTTTATCAACTTGGTTGAGTATCAAATAAAATAACAAGTTTGAAATAATCAATTATTTACAAATTAATAATATTTTTATTTACTAAAGTGTAAGCCCTTAAAAGACAGACATTTATCAGGGTTAAAATACAAGTTACTTTCCGTTTATCATTAATAAATTACCCCTACACCGTAACATTTTGTGATCCAAAACCTAAATTTAGTCAGTAGAGCGTCTCTCCACTAATTTTAGAGTACAAGGTTTGATTCGCATTTAATTACATATATCATAAAGAGTTTTAAAACTTAGAAAAAAAATTAAATAACCACCATCACCGTGGTTGTTAGTCTTCCCTTTAAACATTAATGCTGTGTGGATATGCCTAGTTTCTCCTGCAACTGCTAACGCTACGTCACAGAAAACTGCGTGAAAATTAAATTCTGGGTCAAACCTAGATTAGAGATTGATGCAGGATATTAGAGGTGGGGTGACCAGATGTCTTTGGTGCAAACGAGGACAAAGGCTATCAAGGACATTTAAGAAATTTGTAAGACTTTGCAAAATTAAAGTTCAAAATTTACATGTACAAATTCACTTTATGTACTTTATTGATAACAATTTTAATTTTTAAACATTCTGTACGTTCAAGGATATTTTTCAGATATAATTTATTTTTTTAAACGCTTGCAACGTTGTTTTGCAATATAGGAACAGCACTTAAAACGCTGAACAAGTCAAATGTTGGAAATTATACCTAATGAACAACAAACCCTTTAATGAATTAATATTAAAATGATTTCTCTCGTTTGCCCACTGTGCAGAAATAAAGGAAAAATCTCTCTTAACATTTTAATTGTGTCTTGGCAATGAAAATAAATACTCTGCAATTTCCATTAATTTTGAATGGCATCCATCTCTCAAAATACTTTACCCACTTATCATTAGATAGCAAATTTTCAGGGTCTGTAGGCGCAAATCACAACAAACTATTATAATTTTTTTTTAATGGAGGACAATTTGGAATTTTTGAAAATTCCTCTCGGACATCGGACAGAGGGCTTACAATATATATAATTTTACAATATATACATATATACACATACAATATAGGATATTTCCAGGAAAATAAGGACATTTAGACACACTGACTAGTGGGCGTGGAGGGGGAAATTTCTAGGCATTAAAACCTTACATACAATCACTGTCTATACGTATGTAGTATGCCTATAGATATGTAGTCAAATCACCATAGAAGTTTACCTTGAAATACATAGAAATAAATGTAGAGTAACAAGCGCTGACAGATACGTTACATATAGAATATTTCAGAAAATATTTATATAATAGATACGTTTAAGGTGGGAGTGTAGGAGAAACAAGGAAAGGTCAGTGTTTTTAAGTTTTTGTTCAAAACTTTTTTTTGAACAAAAGAAATCAAATAATTATCCATTAGAAACATAAGAGTTTAATATTTTTGGCATGATATCAACAGCTATTGAATATTTGTCGAGGATGTACTGGAATTTAATGACAACTTGTTTTCATTTAAAAAGTTTGTCATCTAGTGCGCAGCTATGATCAGTGCTCATGAGAGATATTCAAAAGAGTTGTTACCACCATAAGAAGAAAATTAAACTCACTCTTTCTATTGAAGTATATTATTTGATTAATTTTGACCACACAAAAAATATTTTAAAAAACTTCAAAAAAATCTCCCCTTAACTCGCCTTCCCTTGCACCCCACCTTGATATAGGTTTAACTAAACGCTTAACCCAAAGGGTGATGATTAAAAAGTTTATTTAGAAAAAGTGCACCCGTATTTGCGTGGAAGGATCTCAATGATATTGTGTAACATCACTTTATTCAATAAACTACACGTTGCGATATAAAGTAGGCCAAAGCTTACACTAACTTAGCAGCTGGAATGTGTCTTCACACATGTTCAGGCGAATACTAGGAGTGGAGGGGGTAGGGTTTCTTTACTTTAGGGTTGGAGTGGGCAACCCTGTCATCAATCGCCACAAGTGGCGAAATTGCCATAAAATGTGGCAAATATGAGTTAGCCAGATTGAATAAAAGATATTCAGCCATTTTTTCTGCAGCTTGTAAGGCAAAAGGATTGTCAAACTTTGCGTTAAACTGTCTTATATTTTCAATTGGAATAGTTTTCATCGTTTGTGTCTGAGTAGTCAGAGTGTACATGTCTTGAACAAGCTTGTTCAAACAGTGTGTATTATTGTGAAGGTTTGATTGAGCAACATAATTTATTTATTTGTAAATCATTGGGCGAATTTCACTTTTTGCTCGCTACACCTGTGCTACATTAAGAAATACGTTGCCCACCTTTGCTTTAGGGAAACGCTCCCATCTACTCGGCACCTTCCTGTTTGCGATCAGTCCTTGTCGCTACAGATATATTATCTATGGATGAAAAACTACTCTCAATTCATCGGGGTGCGATTAGCACCTTTGACCACTCCACCAAAGGAAATCTCATGCAGAGAGAGTCTAACGCTTTAGACTGCTTGAAAAATAATGCGGGAATCTTTAAAAAAAATTGTTGTTTTTCGACATTGAAACAATCAGTCAAATACCACAGCTTCATCCACACATATTTGATCATATAAATAAAGGACTATTATCTAGTGGCTCTTTAATCTGTCAGATAAAGTTCTTAATTTGGCGGCTCAAATAAACATATTCAATAAACCTTGTTTCTGCCGAATAAACTTCGGAGGGGATGACTACAGAGCCAGAAGAGCCAGTTTCAGTAACGGACTATGGTATATACAGTAGCCCCGTGGCTTCTTTAGTGCTGACTGACAGATCACAGCTGACTTCTGATAGTCAACATTCAGGTGTATATCTAAATTTTGACCGTCAGAAGTGACAGCTGCTAAACACATGTTTTTGCAGATCATATGGTTCGGCGTAGGGATAAATAATTTGGTCTGGTAGCTTTTCAAAGCTTTCAGCTGTCAGCTGTGAGCTGTCAGACAGCACCAAAGAAGCCACGGGGCTACTGTAGATATCATACATACAAACATACTCTCTCTCTCTATATATATATATATAGAGAGAGAGAGTATGTTTGTATGTATGATATCTACAGTACTAAGGTATTTTTATTTGGAGCTATGGATTTGATTTTGACACGCAGGCTGTGTCAGCTTACCCTGAGAAAACCAATCAGTCAAACCATTTTTCTTTTTTCTGATCTGGAATGGATCTAAACGTAAAGCTACATTTTCACATGGCTAACATGTGAGCTTTTATTAAATTAGAACGCTGATAATGAGAAATAAACATATACTATAGGCCTATATATATATATATATGTTTCTCATTATCAT
>CABFVZ010000079.1:825047-838659 GCA_902151445.1 Timema monikensis | reverse complement strand
ATATATATATATAGGCCTATAGTATATGTTTATTTCTCATTATCAGCGTTCTAATTTAATAAAAGCTCACATGTTAGCCATGTGAAAATGTAGCTTTACGTTTAGATCCATTCCAGATCAGAAAAAAGAAAAATGGTTTGACTGATTGGTTTTCTCAGGGTAAGCTGACACAGCCTGCGTGTCAAAATCAAATCCATAGCTCCAAATAAAAATACCTTAGTGGAAGGATCATATTTAAACAGAAAACACATCAAATATTTATGATATTTGTACACGCACTCATTTCTACTTTTTCTTTCTATAAGCCCAAGAATCTATTTAGAAATATTTACTGTTTCCTTCTCCTTGTGTCATATTAATCAAATAGGTTGTTTGTAAATCGTCCAAAGATTTACTGCCGTTGGATACAAACTCGCTGTTGGTAAGATAATTATTTTTTTGTATTCTTCTTATTTATCTTATTAAAAGCTATGGATGTACGAGTATGAGGCTAGGGCAGGGCACGGTTTTGTTAATCACACAGCAGATGAGGTTCCCCGGTGATTCCAAGGCCACCTACATGTTTCATCTACACCACAAGTTGGGGAGGGATCGGTTGAGAGAGAGAGAGGGTTGAGGGGACAAGAGTAGACGTCACATGGCCGTGAAAGTGGCCTTGCCTGGTCCGTTCCTGGC
The DNA here is from genome assembly GCA_902151445.1 of Timema monikensis. Classification (NCBI taxonomy): domain Eukaryota; kingdom Metazoa; phylum Arthropoda; class Insecta; order Phasmatodea; family Timematidae; genus Timema; species Timema monikensis. The sequence continues at coordinate 837,984 of CABFVZ010000079.1, read as the reverse complement.
CCGCCACTCGATTTCGTTTTAGGGAACAGGCCCACGTTTGTCGATACAAAGATTGTTGGTTTTATCGCCGACGGGTAATAATTCCACTCTGGGATCTTTTGAGGCTAACAACCATTTAAGGAACACACTGTAACTAAGGTAGATTTTCAGGAGAATGAATCGGTGGGTAGACCTCATATCTAAAATCGTAATGTGGTAACCCAACCCCGTAATGTACCCTGCTGAAGTCATCCTTATTTACATATTCCGTAAGCACCGTATGATATGGTATGGTGTGATAGGGTTTTGTCTGTGGTTTCTTTTAATTTCGACTGCTGAGGACGGGGAGATCGAGGTTCGAATCTCGGTCGGGTGAACTGGGGGTGGTTTTTCCTAAATGGTTTTCCACTCTACCTTCCCAATTCCTAATCCATTAGCGTAATTAGTACTTAAAGCGTATAACCCGAACGGGTAGTAAGACGTGGTGCTAAATATTATATATATATAAATTATTATATTCTTTTAATTTGTGCTCAAATTTTGTATCTTTAATAACTTTACCCAATCAAATTAATCGAAATAAAACAATTTCAGCAAATTCTTCAGACACAATAGATATTTTTATAGCTACATTTTTTCTCTAATAATTATTTAAAGTTAAAATAACGATAACCTTTGTAATTAAAATTGTCTATGAATTGCTAAGAAGGCGGATGAATGAAAATATACGATTTGTTTAGAAATTGGCAACCGTTTCATTTAATGCCATTCATGCATTTATTTCTATTCACAGAGAACATAGATGTTCATTTATTTATTTACCTGTATTTGGTTCTCTGTTGTCGTCCGTGACGACTTCCAATCTCTCTGAAGTAGGTTACTACAGACAGAACAATTCTTTACTGTGGATTGTATATATTACTACCGATTACGGACATTACGGATACATAATATGTCAACGGAGCTTTAGAAAATAATTTCATTTTCCTGGGATAAGAACTGAAGCTGCCGGTCGAACCCGCTGGCACTGAAAACAATAAATTATTGACGGCTTGAATCAAAGGGAATAAAAAGGAACTGTATCGTTGGGGTTGGCCTTTAGAATAGTGTAAACAATTTTGGCTAATTGAATGGGGTTCATACTTATTGTTTCATAAAAGAAATGCTAATATCTCATCGTTTTATTTATTTTCCTATGTTTAGGCAGATTTTTACCATCAGGCCTATCTGACACCTTTATTAGGTCAGATACTTTGGAAAATGACGTCATTTTACGTTACTTAAAGGTTTTTTCTTCCAAATAATGACGTAAGAATTAATTTGATAATAATAGATCAAACAAATAAAATAAAAATATCGGCCTTGATTTAGTCCAAGTCGTCGAGGTCAGTTTGGAACAACATAAACAAACTAAAATAAGGGCACTACAAAACTAAGAATCAGGTTTTAGCTATACGGTAGGTTGACACATATTATATTCCTTCCGTGAGAAAGGTTGAGGTCAGAAAGAGAAGAAACAAAAATTTAAAAAAAACGTGACAGTGGCTCATCTTTTATTTAAAAATCTGTCTGGAAAAAGGAATCAGCCTAACGGCAATTTATGATAATTGTTTCCTTACACATGTCTTTTAAGCAAAGCTATAATAATGTCAACATACATGCGCATGAATTTAAGAAGAAGAAAAGACAATTTTACTAGCATTTACAAGAATTATTGTGAAGTGACGTTCCTAGCTTTTACATAAAACATATAAAATGCTTACACACATTTATACACACACACACACACTTACCACAGTTTACGTCACCAATAAAAAGAGTAGGGAAAGGCGAAATGATTACATTTCTGTTTATTGCTATTTTTCTGACGTTTCAAAGTCGTAAGAGCTCATGAATTATTGGTGATAGCGTCACGTAGAACTGGTCCGCCATTGGCTTATAGCGTTGACGTAGCTCCCGCCCATTTTTCCTTCGTCTCGAAGCCGAATGGCCTGTCATTTAGGTGACAAATGAGAAACGATAGCTCCGCCTCAACTAACTTGCGGTCTTGTCTTTGTTTTTTCTTACTTGCTTTTATCCCTCTCAACAACCTGCTTTCTTAAGAAAACGGCGTTGAAGACTTGACACTTGTGGAAGAATGAGGGGAAGTACAAGGACAGCCAGACAGTGGCGATCTCTAGTGGCCGAACCTTTCTTTCACTATGCTAGAGTCTGTTCACCAAAGCTTTAGTTGAAAAATCATATGTTTAGGTTTTGTGTTGCCAACATTTGTAAAAGATCACTTTTGTTATAAATGATGAGTTTTTTTAATTAGGTGTTATATTTTTAAATTTAAAATAACGTAAATTTAAATTTTCTCACACTATTTCATTAATCTACTTTTAATAATTTATTTTTATCCAATCCGTAACCATATTTTAAACATAATTTTATTAAAAGTACTTATTTTTTTGTTTTGGAATGTTAGCGATAACGTGTGGGCCTAATATAGTGCATTCATTAATACTTTTTAATAAAGGTATCGTATCCAAGCCTACTTGTAAAAGAGAAAATTCTTGTTTTTTTAAATATAGTCTATTCTATATTAAATTATATGATTATTTTATCGTATTTCGAATATTTAATTGAATACAATATTTACCCACTGCGTGGGTGCACCATTGTAAAGAACTGGTTTCCGTGGTGATTAGTCACATGATGGTTAAGTTCGTCGGTAGCCATTTTGAAGTTATATTTGTTACGTCTTTTGGGAAAGTGCTGTGAATTAATTTTTTTTTTAAGTGGATTAAAACGATAAATAAGCTTTGTGCCCGACCTCAAATAAATATTAATAATTTTGGGCCAAATCACTGTGGCTAACTATAACATGCATGTCTTCATTACTACATATGTTTGCTGTTGGCATATGGATACATTAGGAACAATATTTTATAGTAACATTTTGAACTGTCATCTAAGTAAACTCGGTTGGTGAATGTACTGTATATGTTTGTTCTTTCAAAGTGTATCAGGGCCTGGTGAATATATAACTAAGGCTAATATCCAAGACTATTAGATGCACTGTAAGAAAAATCTGTGGTAAATTTCCCATACATGTATTAGAAGTAATTAACACATACTAGGATTTAAATTTTCCCACACCTTAGTAGAGACATAATGTCGTACGTTGATCTCAATTTTCAAATACCTGGTTGGTATTTTTTCCCATAGATAGATATGGGACATATACAATTTCCCATACATTTATACTACTGGACGTAATTAACCCATACTAGGATTGAAATTTTCCCTTAATTTAGTATGGAAATAATGTCGTACATTGATCGCAATTTTCAAATACTGGGTTGGTATTTTTACTTTAACTAGGTATAGGAAAAATTCGATTTCTCCTTTGTGGTTACTTAATATGAAAATGGGAAAAGAGACGTAATGCATTGTGGAAAATTATAACACGCTGGCTTTATTTAAAATGAATGTAAATAAATAAATAAATATATAAAATAATTTTAGTCCTTTACAGATGTTTGGTATTTTTATTTCTATTTCCTAATTGATATAAGCATCACAATGGTACGAAAAAGCGTAAACTATTATTGAAATAAATGTACCAAACAACTGTAAAAGTCTTAAATTTTTTATATTATTTATATTGTATTCATTAAAAAGTAAAGAAGAAAGGCGTGTTGCATTTTCTACTTTTTACTTTCTCCCGACCCCCGAAGAAAGAGTTATTGTTATCGTCAAAAAATTCTAATTTGAGATTTTGATAAATGTCGACATTTAATGACCCCCTGAAATTGAAAAAGTCTGGTTTTCACAATGCCATCTGTCTGTGTCTGTTTGTACCTCGGGCTAGAGTATAAACCATTTTACCGATCGTTTGAATCTAATATTACTATTGAAAAAAATGAACCGATTAAAAGAAAACTAATAAACATTAAAAAACAGAGAACAGAGTAGACTCGCGATTTTCCGAGCTCCGCTTATCTGAGGCTCCTTGTTAACCGAGGCATTAATTCTGTCAACGTGTTCAATTTTAATACAATAGTTAAATATGTTATACAATAGATACAATATAAATTGGTGATGTAATGTGTTTTAGTAAATTAATAATTTGAAACTTAACAATGCACACAAATGCAGTTCTAGTGGTTTATAACCTATAAATCCTATACGCCCTGTATTATCCGAGGTAGACTCGGTCCCTGTTACCACGGTTAGTCACGAGTCTACTGTATCAGGTTTTATAAACACTGAAACAAACTTTTTTAAATTTATAAAAAATAATAATTTGGTTGCTTCACGTTATGAAAATAATATGAAGTTTGCTCAGTATTCTAAGTAAAACTATCAACGTTAGCAGGATTTTAATAGTCAGAAACATTTAAAAGCGACCAAAATATTATTTTGCTGTCAACATTGATATTATTATATTATATTATTGGTATTATATATAGGTATTTATGGTCTAACAACTATCAAAGGTGAAAGCTGCAGATAATATGGCCTGATTTATCAATACTAGAAAGAAGCTCTAGTAACTTTTCTAGCTCTCTGATAAGGTTATTCCTATTAAAATTGGACTGGAATAAGTATGATACACTTGAAATTTTTTTTAAACAAGTTCATAATAATTTCATTTTAAATATATAAATACAATAAAAGTATAATGCAATGATAAAAAGTATATTCAACAAATATAGGTATGAAATAGGTATAGAGCCATTATAGTTCTAAAACAAGCTTACACTAATCTGAAAATTGAAAAATGACACCTGGACACGGGAATCGAACCCAGGAGCTTTGGCTTAGTACGTCAATGCTCTAACCACTGTGCTATCCAGGAATCGTCCCGTGGTCAAGGTCATTCTTCACTCATATTTTAAGGCAGAGTCTATTTGTAGATGACGATTCCCGCACGTCCATCATAGACTCTGCTTACCCTCTACCCTTGCGCTACACTCGTATTGGACTAGACTGCCAAAGACGGGGATATCAGGGTTCGATCCCGGTCGGGTACGCCGAGGGTTGTTTGCCCTAAATGAGTAACCACTCTCCTTCCACGCAAATGCAGGTGCACTTCCTCCCAATTAAATCTCTTTTATCCCTAAGCCGTCAGGGTAATTAGAACCTAGGCGTATAGCCCAAGCAGGTAGTAAGGCGCAATGCTAAGAAATAAAGTACTAAACTTTTAGTTTTAACCATTGCAAAGAGAATAGAAAGTATTGACAGATGCGGAAAGACATCTGATTGGTTGAGCTTATGACGTCATTCAGTACACAATCTATAAATATTCCTTTAACTCCACACTAATGTCCAGTTAACATCATTACTCTATGCCTACTTATTGAAAAAAAAACATTTATTATGTGTGGCTGTTTTAGTATTAAAATATAACTGCTGTATACCGGGTGACGTAACCAATGACATAATCAAATTCATCACAGTGGCGCTACCGTTCTATTCTCCATACATTGGTTTAAACCAGTGTTTTTGAAGGTTGGCATCTCCAAAGAGAAGCTTTCCAACTGTGGTAGGCTAAGTATAACTAATAAGTTTGTGTTAATATTAGTGCACCAAACATGCATAAAATTTTACCGTTATTAACTATTTGATTAAATTTATTTGTATTCAACAAATTGAATAATTTTAGTACGGTAAACCCTCTTCGGTTGCCACATGGTCTGGGGCTTCACTCTTGAAATAGTTTAGACTGACGTTAACGGTGTGGTCGGGTTTACTGAGGGTTGTTTTCCCCTTTTCCTATGTGAGATTGTTGTTACAATTGATTTGGGTTCAATCTTCCTCATACCTAGTACATTAGCATAGTTACTACATGTACTTTACATGCAACCCCAACGTGTAGTAAGAGGTGGGAAAATAAAATAATAGTTTGTCAATCGACATTAATGAGTCATGAAGAAGATATAAAGTATAAACTGGATGCTTCCCTTGTTGAGGCCAAATTGAGTAAATATGGATTACAGAGAAAAAATAGCTACATAATATGATCGTACTAATTTCTATAACTATTATTATTATTATTATTATTATTATTAGCATCGCGTCTTACTACCTGTTCGGGTTATACACACTTACGCTAATGTGTAGTGGTAGGGTGATTGTGAGATGAAATGGAGGACCTACAGTTTAATGTGGTATCCGAACCACTGTGGAGGCCTGGCATTCCCCAAATTCACAAGTTGTGATTAATACACGTCTTGTCAGAGGTGAAGGAAGGGTTTGGTAATCAGATAAATCTGTGCCGCGACCGAGGATTGAACCCCGGACCGCAGCATAGAAGTCCGACACCTTACCCCTAGACCGCCAGGTCACCTACTAATTTCTAAATGTTGTATATAAGTGTAAAAAGTTTGTTCAAATTTCTTTGAAATAAATTACTTAAAAGGTATATTTAATCAAGTGTGGGAGTAATTTTTATAAATTTCTAAATTTTATCTTGTAATACCTTTTTGTTTTCACAGTCTTATACGAAATATAAACTATTCGACAAAGATAAATTACCTACAATTGTTTACATACATTTTTGAACACCAAAAATATATAAAAATAATGATGATTATTTTATTTTAAATCCCGAGAATATTAATAAGAAACATCAAATTGCCGTTTTAAATATGGATCAAGAAAAAGGTTAAACACATGTTTGGAGAGATTTTAAAATGTATGTCTATACAATATTTTAAATTCAATATTTATCATTAATTTGTTCTACGTCCCTTTTTTTTACCATTTAGCTTTATATAAATGAATGCTTAATGATTATTAGGACGAACATTGCACAATATTAAATAATAAGCGTTAAGATATCACAAACGCTTCACAACGGGCAATGCTTATTGCACAACATTAAGCGTTCAAAGATCACAAACGCTTCACAACGGGCAATGCTTATTGCACAATATTAAGCGTTTAAAGATCACAAACGCTTCACAACGGGAAATAAATTATATAATTATTATTACTCAACATATGGAACTTAAATACAGGGAAAGCTTCATAATGAACGTTCTTTATCGTCCAACGTTTGGGATTCAAATATACGGCAGTCAAAAAGTTTTTTTCTGCAATAATTGTAACGTGTATTGTTTTAATTTTACCAACGTTATATAATTATTTTGTAATAAGTTCACCTTGCACCAAACTATATTATTTTATTTGTACTCAAGGGATTTAATTTCCTCTCAAACCTAGGTTCCTTGGTTTAATTGTTATGACAGGTTATACTAACACGCTTTTAAATACACCGAACCCACATTTTATTTGATATATAGTTATAATAAGAATATTATCAAAGATGTTATGACAACAAGAATTCAGAATTAATAATTACAGAGTGTTTTTAGGACACATTCTATTGCTGACATCTAAATTACATATCAATTAATAATTGGTGTATTTTTTAAAAACATTTACAAAATTTTATTTCTGATGAAATGTTGTTCAACTTGAATTATCTCGCTTTCATTATACGCTTACAAAACAAACGTTGTAGATCAAGGCTTTATCCAGCTTAATTTGACTTATAAACTTGTCTTGCCATAGTGATTCCTGTAATTGACTTGATGAGGACCATTTATTACGACGAGAGTATTAGTAGCAATATTTATTTAAAAATACGGATTAAAAATTAATTTTACTTATTAAAGAACAGTTATCCTACAAATTTTAATATATAAGTAGACTAGTTTAAATTTCCAAACTTACATTTCAAGTTGAAATAACTTTTTTAATGAAATCATGTTAAAAATGTATATAATTTCACTACATTAAAGAATATTAACGTAATAAAGATAAAAATAAGTTGACTTATTTTTCCAGATAAATAAATTTACAATTTGGTTTGATTAATAAAATTAGTTGATTTATTATTTTATTCGTAAGTAACACCATTGCCAAGTTTTGTTTTTGTTAAATATGATTTTTATAGCATTTTGAACAACAATAAATATATTGTGAGAAATGTTCCACTCTCTCGTACTCATGAAATATCAGCCCCTTACATTTATTTCACAATACCAGTTATTTGTATTTACAGTAAGCTCATAAAAAAATTTTTTTTCCCTAACTAAACACTACACCATTTTTAACCCATTCTTCTCTTTAGAAAAAAATAAAACATAAAACTTTTAGTTCTTAAACGAAAATGTTAGACGTTTATTTTTTTTGTGGGTCCTGTATGTATTATTTAGTAAACGTTTTCTTTTCTTAAATTTTGTTTTTGCAGTTTTCACGCTTTTCGAATACCCTTAATGACATGTTTAACATCAGGACTATATAAATCAAATATAATATATATAAACCACTACTGATGACCACATCTATTAGATTTAACGTGGAAGCTGATGAAACCAAGTGTTTGCCCTTTTACAAAGCATTTAGCTCCGAAAATCAATTTTAACACACTTTGTTTTAAAACATAGTTCGAGATTTTAATAGATGGCCATAAATTTCAAAATGATTTATGATGTCACCTTGGACAGGAAACAAAAAAACCCGGTATATAATTTGTGTGATAATTACATCTACTTGTTATTCTAAAGATCAGAAACGAATAATCGCATTTTTTGACCGATGTTTTAGTTACATTGGTCAATTTACTCCACGAGTTACCAGAGGTTGGATGCCAAAACGAATTTTAATTAGTTTTCAATCAAGCGTGTAAAGATTTATTAGAAAAGGTGTTTGACAAATAAAATGGATGGTCCTTTTAAAAGAATTCTATTTCTAGATGATGAAATTTCAGCAAAGTAAATTTAGGATCAAAGATGTAGCTCATGCAAATGGTCGCAAGGTCTAGTTCGGATGAAGTGTGAGGGGTTTCATACATGTGATTTAACAAGATGATTTTCCTTATACCCTCGCAAAGCTAATGTGGCTGCATTAAGATATTAATTCTCACACACACCCTTCACGCATGCTAGTTGTCCTAGGCTGTGACCTGGTGGCCACGACCAGATCGCCACCAAGTCAAAGCCTTGTTTTCTATGCAGGTGGCCATACTAGGTGACAACGACTTTGGGCCTCTCATATAAATAACATTGCTCAACGTTCTGGCAACTTGTGCACGGTATTTTTGTCGCGGTGACCAGGTCACAAGTGTGGCCGTGCAACCACGGTAACGAGTCTGCCTACTGGGGTGAGAGCCCTCATCTCAATTTCCAGCAAGGCCATTCATTTAGGCAAATCATTAATACATTGAACTGTCTTATTTAAAAAATTAGTGACACAACAGTCAAGAGCAAGTGGTTTTGATTGTAGACCTGCTATAGTTAAATTTGGATGAGTCGCTAATAATCATCCGATCCGTATTATGGATAGGCCCTAATATTAATTACACAACATATTTTTGTTATGCCCACTATTGAGTGATCTCTGGTGGTGTCTATAGAATGTTTTGATAAAACTGTTACTAAGTAGTTACTTTGCTTATTAGTTACCAAACAAGTTGCCTGATATGTTGTGTGTTAGTAATTAGTATGTATGAGTACAGTCTCTTGATTTAAAAGTGGATTTATGTTTTTATGTATGATTAGATATTGTAAGTATATTGTTAAATTTAGGCAACGCTCTCTCCCCAGTGGTTCCAGAGATACGTTAGGGGACGGATAGTCGGGGTGTTGTTTTAGGTTAAGCGGTATAAGTAATTTTAATTATCCTATATGTTAACCGAACATCTGAGTTATGCCCTTGTGAAATTTCAGCTTAAACGGTATAGGGGTTTCTTAGTTACGGAGATCCGTCACTGTGGCTGTTAAGGGGGTTAGGGGTGAGGGCGGGGTGGGTTTCAAGTATAGCACCTGTTGCTACCTCCAAGCCTCAACGATTCATAGATACATCTGGGGGCGGGAAGTTGGAGTGCTGTTTTTGGTTAAGCAATGTATGTAAGTAGCCTAATTTTAATTAGCTTATATGTTAATCAAACGTCTGAGTTATGCCACATTTCGACCACAACTTAAAATGTTCGACTTTAACACGAGGAAACAATGTGGATTAGTCTGGCACCCAAATAATCAGAACAAGCTGAACGGCAGTGGCTTGATATTAATGAATGCTTTACTTTGTTTCAAATCTTAGTGGAAATTAATAGGGTGTTTCTTTTTTATTAAACCTTCTGTGCGTTTTCGTAGGGCTGTACGTCTTAAACTGATATTGACCTGTAACTAATTAAAGTCCAATTTTAAAATTATGTACCTTATGTTAAGTTTAAAAAGTTACTAGATCTACTTTCACATATTTATACTTCAAGTCATTAAGTCTGAAGCTGTCACTGTTGATGGATAATATCAACACCTATAAAATAACACAAATAATACTAATAAGGCTTTTCAATTTTTGCCGCAAAAAAGTTTGTATTTTTTAAAAGACTCTTCTTATAAAAATCTGACTTCACTCTCAATGCACAAAGTATTTATGGACGTTTTGGCATAGTCCTAACGATGCTTAGTATAGCGTTCAATCATTGTAATGCAAGTAAAATATGTATAATGGAGAAAGTTACACCAGGGTCTATACTAGTTGTTTGACCCATTCTTCGCACGGGTAAGCTGCATCAAAACTATATAAAATTGGACATTCAATATACGCTGACCAGCATTCTTAAAGTTTCTCCTCGTACAATCTTGAACTAACTATGGCAATCCTAAGTCAATTATTGTAATTAATAATATAAAATAAATTAAATTGTTAAAATCTTACTTAACACACAAACTGAGTGCACAAATGAGCGCTATCTTTGCTTAGGCACAGTAAAGCTTTTTTTTTAATAGTTTAGCAATTTAGAGGCTACCCCTCCAACCCTTTCACCAATTTCTTGCACACCTAGTGTTAAATTCCATACATTCCAATTTTTATGTTATCTTGGGTGATATTTTTACTAACTAGCCAAATTTTAACTTTATTCCACAGAGAAAAGAAGATTTTCGAAAAGCTTTGGAAAGATTTCAAGCCAGGTACTCTCTCTAACCCTCTGTACCCCAAACCTTTTGGGGTACCACACTCAATTTTGAAATTTTATGATTAATTTAGTTATCTGATGTCGTTCTTTTACGTGCCTGCCAGATTTCAATTTTCAACCATATCGAAAATATTTTTTAGTGCCACGTTTTATTATCCATTCAGGTTATATATGCTTATGTACTAAGTACACAAATGAGCTAGGGCTGGACCCGACTGTGTTAGAAACACAATCTCCCAGTCAATGGCAGTCTAATCTATTGAGAGAGTATCGCCTTAGACCATGGGTCTCCAACCCTATGCCCATGGGTGCCATGGCACCCACCGAGCCTTTTGCGCCGGCCCACCACTTTTTGACAACGGCTAGAAAGTTTGTAACACTATAGAATTAATCACACCGCGTTGGGCGCCGATTGAAACACTACGGTTTAATTCCCTGATATAATAATGCTGTGATGATGTTTAGGTTGTCTATAGCTCCGTGGTCGAACGCCTATCATCAATGTACGGAATAGATACCGTTTAACAAGCTGTTAATTGTTCCGTGGTTGAACACTAATTAAATTGGTATAATTAATAAATGTAAGAAAGAGAACTATTGATGGCTGTTTATTCTCACACGGTTTATTTAAATGACATCTGTTAATTACTGATACATACTCCAATTAAATTCTTTAAATCAATGCTCACTTGTGATATTAACGTAAATTATTGTATACTGTGTTAGACTGCGTGAGCCAGTGCTAGTGCATTTGTGAGTCCCTGACTGCGTTGCTTGTGTGAGCGTGGGTGCTAGAGCGACTTGTGTGTGTGCGGATGCCTTAATCATACGCACAACGGATTATATATGACATACCCCTTGCCTCTTACTCCCTTTGTCAACAGTGTAAAAACTAACTATTAGAAAGAGTCCTGGAGACAGGTGTTGTGAAGGCTAGCTTCTTATTGGTATAGGGAATTGGCGTCTTTGCCAAATACTGCGGAGTTGTTCCTTTAACAGGAAAAATGGTATAAAAATATATTTTAATGGTGAAATCCTTTTCACATTATTTTTGAAAAGCGCATGTTTCTTCATGGATGCATCATAAAAGGATACTCTACATATGTTACTTTAAAGAAAAATTACCTTCATACATGACTTTTTACATATTTATAGAGTGATCTAAATCAATATCATTACAAGTTCTTGACTAATAATTTTAATCTGTCAATTTTCTGACAAAAATCAAGTTTGTGCTTATCTCCAGGTATGCTGTTCTCAATAAGATGGTGATTAAAATTCCCCCTCTTTCCAATCCTTCCCTCTCATTCCTCTGTCTTTGCCGGCTCGTTTACAAAGTGTACTTTACTACGCGTAACTATCATTCTACTCACTAATACCATGCTAATACTTTCTATTTCCTTTGTAAATATCTTGACTTGGGTATACCCAGTTTTATTGCCTGAATAAACACAGAATAAATATTAATTTTAAAAATGTAATTAAGCACCAAAATGGTGGTGAGTAGTCAAATTATTTCCTCGTCTATTTATTTTGGTCTTGTTAAAACCGTAAATAAATCAGTATTTTGTTTATTGACATTGACTTTTGGTTTGGTAAACATTGTTTCAATCTTTAAAACTGGTTTTTGACTAACTTTGCATTAGTACCATTTGCGTTATTTTATATGCGAATGTAAAAAAAAAAATTTTTTAACTTTAAATTCACAATTTTTTAAAATAATTTGTATTTTTGTGTGTATGTTATTTGCATTATGAATTATGTTCGGCTGTAAATTTAGTTATTATTATTATTATTATTATTATTATTATTATTATTATTATTATTATTATTATTATTATTATTATTAGCACCGCGTCTTACTAACCGTTCGGGTTATACGCACTTACCCTAATGTGTAATGGTAGGGTGATAGTGAGATGAAATGAAGGACCTACAGTTTAACGTGGAATCCGAACCACGGTGGAGGCCTGGCATTCC
>CABFVZ010000079.1:807806-823154 GCA_902151445.1 Timema monikensis | reverse complement strand
ACCCCCCCCTCCTCCTCCTTTTACACTATTTTCTGTAATTCCATTTATAATGTTGAGACTCTTATGATTAATTTAAGTGGTTCCATTACATTCCTTCCGAATTTCAGTCTTATACCACACTGAGAAGAAATAGTTTTTTATTAATTTCGGAAATTTTAAACGTCTTAACCCTCTACCTCCCTTTTCCTCCTCCATATGTCCAGTTACTACTTATAAATTTCAAATTTTAAGACTTATTTGGTTATCTGAAGGAGCTGCTAAATTTAGATTTTCTAACACTCTTTATAGATATTTTTCTGATTTTAGCCGCCCATTTATTTGCTTGAATCCCATATAAAAAATTTAAAGATTTTCATACTTCTGTGATTATTCGGATTGTTAGCTTTACCTGTCTGCTAAATTTGACGTTTTCTACTTCATCCAAATAAAGCTAATCATTGCCCTCCCTCCTCCCACAATTTCCGGAGCCCCATTTTGAAATTTCTTATTTTTATATTTTTCTGGTTAAAGGGAGAAATCCCGCTACCTTCATTCCAATTAAAGTTTAAAATTTATTTGGCACAGGGGCTGAGTTAATACGGTGATTAATGAGTCAGGGAATTCCATACCTTTCTGCCCCTCTCCACCCTCTTAGAGTAAGAAATTTCAAAAGCTCCTAAAAACTCTCACCCAATTCTATAAATAAACGGTTCTATGTCCACTGGTCCAAAAGATACATCGGTAAATTTTGAAAACTTTCAACCACCCGTTCACCCTCATAGAAGTAAAATTACAAATTTTAAGACCAATTTGTTTATTTGGCGCTGTCCTTCTACCCCACATTCACCTTGCTCTTGCGTTTCTCCTGACAAACCCACGCCTTTATATCTATAAGACAATACTGGCGTTAACCCACGAAGAAATAGGTAGATATTTGGTCCAAAAAGAAGTGAGGATACTGGGGAGTGGATGAGGTTACATAATTATGAGTTGCATACCCTTTACTCATATAAAGACATTGTTAGGATAATCAAGTATCTTAGATTAAGGTGGGCAGGACATGCAGCGCGAATGGGAAATTATAGAACCTTGTTCGTGGTATTGACTGGTAAACCCAGTGAAAAAAGACCACTGGGAAGACCTAGATGTTAATAGGAGGATAACTTTAGAATGGACCTTAGAGAGATAGGGTGTAATGAGGGAGACTGGATAAACTATTTCAGATATAAATAGGTGGCATAGACTACTTTTGTAAGTGCGGCAATGAACTTTGGAGTTCCTAATGACATAGCGTTAGTAAGACCCTCGTAATAATTGAAATACTATTTTTTTCTTAAGTGATTCATGATTATTTATTAACAAGTAACAATTCCTATGAACTTTACTAATAGTTAAAAAAACTAAAGACAATTAGTCTACATTTTGCCACTTTAGCAAATATTGTGGAGTGATTTCCCTTGAGACCAAACGTATTTGTGAGGAGTATGAATTTGAAACGGTTGTATTATTTTAAGTAAATTTTCAACCGTTAAAATAAGTCAAAAATACTGCGAACAGATTATAGCACACAATCAGAATGTATTTGCCCTCATTGAATAGGTGTGCCAATGCAAAGCTAACAAATCGATTAGCTAGTGTTTAAGTTGAGCCCCACATTGTAGGACTAACCTTGAAAAAGAAGCTGGAAAGCTGACCTATTGACCTTGAGGTCAAGGATTTCAAGTAAAAATCTATCGTTTAAGAAGCGAGTCGTTAGTTTAATATACTGATGAGATGGCATGTGTTGATAACTATGTTGTGTTGAGTGTTTAAAAACAACAATAAACCACATCTCGCAGGCACTATTTTAAACAACAGGGATTTGGGCTTTCGAACTCAACACATTCTGCAGTATGTTCTCATTTCACTGTCCTCCTTTTGTGAACACGTCTTGCACCTCTGGGAAACACGTCTCTCGTCTATTGGAAACACCTCTCGTACATATTAATAATACCTATCGAACTTCTTGGAAACACCTCTCGTACCTCTTAAACCTCTGAGAAACACCTCTTGCACGTCTTGTAAGCACCTATATCACCTCTTGAAAACACCTCTTGAACTTCTCTGAAATATGTGTCTCGCTTATTGAAACACCTTACGCTCTGGGAAACACCTCTAGCTTCTTGGAATCACTTCTAGAAGCTCTTTAAAGCACCTTTCACACCTCTTGAAAACATCTTCCCCACCTCTTGGGAACACCATTCGCACCGCTTGGAATCACCTCTAGTACCTCTTGAAAATACCTTTCACACCTTCTGGAAATTCCTCTCGCGCCTGAAAATACCTTTCACATCTCTTAGAAACCCCTCTTGCCTGAGGTTTGCGAACACTATAATTTGGAGATTGTGGGTCTAGATATCAATAAAATTATTATGAGAGGCAGTTTAAGTTTGTTTTAAAAATCCCTAACGAATATATTAATAAACATGATTATCTTTTTTAAAAACTAAGACTCTTTTATTGTCAAATTATTTGGTATTAAGAGGACGTCTAAGCTCAAGCGGCTATTTCTTAATATTCAATTAAATTATTGGTTTTTATAAATAAAACAAGAAAAAATGACTATAAATGTTTAGAATGATTGTACCTAAAAGTCAAACTATAGGGAGGCAAACAAACAAGTAAAAAAACAAACAAACCGGTTAGATATAATGAGCTTACAATTTTTTTTTATTTATCAGGACATTATTTTCTTATGTAATATATTATCATTTTAAAAACTGAGATGATATATTATTATTTCAACGCCATTTATTAAATACTAATATGGTGTATTAATATGCCAATAATAACAACCAGAATGCATCTGTGGGGAAGTGGTCAGCGTTCCTTGTTACAGATAAAGAGGCCCCGGGTTCGATTCCCGGCGTTGCCAGATTTTTCTGTCAAGCATTGTGTCAGTTTAGGGAAGAAAAAATGAGACGCTACTTGAATAAAGAAGTAGCGGCTCCAGGCTAGCTAACTCAGATAAGCGGCTGGAGGGTTGGGTTTACCACATGACAGCCTCTATCCTCAAATGTTGGCACTGTCTTCACCAACATTTGGCGGCCTCTCGGTCAGGAAGGGATAACTTGATTGTTGACCGACAACATTATTATCATTATATTAATAGCAAAGTGTAAGTTTATTTTGTTATATAAATCATCTAATTAAGTATATTCTAGAGTTTTGGACTGTTAAATACCTTCCATTTCACACAAACAAAAAAAAAAGCTAAAAAAGTCATTAAATTGTGAAAAAAAATACTGTTTTTTAAAGGCTTTATCTTCTTGAGTGAATAAAGGTTACAGTTTATAGGCCTTTAATTTACATTTATTACTGTTTCCAGCCTGTGGCCTGGGTCAGTTTTTTATTCAAGCCATATATTTTCTACTACCAGCTTGCTCGGCTTGTCGTAGCTTCATGTGCCTTATAATTTAACTTAAGACTAGTACAGACACAACAGCCAGTCCCCGGCCGTTAATTCATCACTGTAAAAGGGTGAACCCACATTTCACCAATGATTATTTTTTCGGCCAGGCCAAGAATCGAACCCGGGTCCCTTAGCTCAACAGACAGACATGCTACTGACTGAGCTAAGGCATGTTTATCGACCTAATGACAATAATAATTAAAACTAATTAACTAATTAAGCCCTTCCTATTATATTAAGATCACACCCTATTATTTGTGTATACAATAGAAGTTTCATGAGAGGATAAAATGATGGATTTAGGTTGGTGAAATATTCTACACTATACAGTCCACTTGGAGGATTTCACTTGGCATTCGATCTAGATTATTTAATGATCTCAAGTCCAAATGGACCAAATTAGTTTCCCACCCCAGAAGCCGTTCAAGACGTAATCGTTCAAACCATTATTGCATCATATCATTGAATTAAAGATCATCACATTTAAAAAATAATTTAATAAAATAAAACAAATGTTTCCTTTAGATGTATACAATAGTTGAATTATTATAACACTTCTTGAACCTGTTAAGTTGCTTTAAAATATTTTTTAAGTACTAAGAATTTTTTAATGTCAAATTCATAGATACATTACTATTTTTCATTTTAACGAGTATTGTATTATACAATATTTTGTTTTTCTATTTTATAATTAATTGAATTTCGATTCTCTAAAATTGATTATTTTCTTTTGAACAAAAAATGTTCTCTTAAATCATGTCATATGAACGTGAATATTTCAACAAATATTAACAGTATGGTGATGGACACGTGGGGTAGGGTGCCAGCCTTCTCTTTAATGCCTTTCTTGTGACAGGGAGGTCGGTGTTAAAATCCCAGCTGGGTGTCTTAAGGTGTTTTTTCATAAATAGTTTTCCATTTCCCATACACACATTAGATAGAAAACTTCCATTAAATAATAGTATTCATCCTTTCAACATTATTTTAGATATAAGAATAATCCGAGTGTGTTGTAAGACTCAAATATCAAATAAGGGGAATAAAAGAGAGGGGGGGTGATATCATGGAAGGACCAAATCTGATTGACCTATAGTGTAATAATATACAAATTTTTTGTCAATATAGAAATAAGTATATTGAGTATAATATTCAGTCTCTTGTGTTGACGATACATCTATTTAGATTTGCAATTTTATATGCGAATTGAGTATCCAGATGTACTAAATGGTTGATAAATGATCCATCCTGCTAGTTAGAAAGGAAACATTAAAATGAACAGGTTAAATAAAACTAGATTATTAAATAAATTACAACGTCAGCGAAGTGTGAATAAATATATGATTTATGAGGTATCGGTGCGATGTTTCCCAATAGTATTAGGACGTATCATACATTGTTTCAGTTCCACCATCTTTATCGTGGTGTTGGATCAAAACACGTTTGGGCCATGGGCTGTGTTTGAAAAATGTCAGCTTGTTTTAATATCAATGTCTTTAACGTGGCCGATGAAGGGAATATAAATAACTGACTAGAATATTGAATTAGTTGATCCACTTGATATAAATCTAGACGTTGAACGTATATAATATTGTCAAAGATTGATTTCGCGTGTAGGTGAGGACATTTTACCTACAGCATTACTTTTTTTTAAATAAATTATCAAAGCGGTATTCTGTTTTTTCTATTTATTTAACGGTATTTGATAAGTGGTGGTGGGAGGTATGGGAGAAGGAGGGGTGTAAACGTGATTTAAGGTGAGCATTTTTACAGTTTTCATTTTAAAAAACTCTCCTGGACAAAATAAATTAAATACTGCTTAGGTAGAAACATTTGGTTTTATTTTCTAGACATGAAATTGCGATCTATTCTTGAATATTTCTCATGGGTAATACGAAATACGAACGTAATCTTTACAAACAAAAACTCTATTCAAGGAAAAGTCATGTTCCAATTTATCAATGTTTATGATAAATATTCAAAAACTCTTGCGATTAAGGAGGGGTGTAGGGTACGTGAGAAAAAGGACAGTGTTTTGGAGTTCTTATAGCAAAACTTATTTTGGCCTTAATAAATAAGATATTCTTTCAATAGAACCATAGAGTTTAATTTTATTCACATCAACACTTGTTGAGTATCTGTCAAGGTTGCACTGAAATTTAATGACAACTTTTTATCTTGATTAAAAAAAATTATCATTAAATGCCGCTATCCTCATGACATATATGAAAGAACTATTGATATCAATATGTAAAGAAAATTAATATATATTTCTCCTGGAGCAATAATTTATTAAAATTGTTCGAAAAAATGGTTTTCTGTAAAAACTACAAAAACACTGACCTCTTCTCACGTCTCCTATATCCCTACCTTAATATTTGTAAATAAATTAGAACCAAACGGATTTACTGAAAACATTTTTTAAATTAACTTCCCGCCAAAAAGTGTTTAGTTATAATAACTGTAAGAGTTCAGATATAAACAAGCGTCTCCTTCCACCCTGTGTAAAGAGTGGGTGCGGTATACTAACTGTATCTCAGAGGAAACTCACCCACACCCACATTTGAAACCCGGGCGCTCTATCATTTTGCTCTTACGACTTTGCGATGATTAGTTCATCCTGCAAGGCTGGTTGTTACCACCTTCTGGTACTTTCCCTCTTCCGCTACACCATACACACTTCGTTTACTCTTTCGTGACATTATTTCTATCCCCGTACATTATTAGACCTAACTCACATTTTTGTTTTAAATTTTGAATATACATTGTTTCATGGACGTATTCTGTATTCTATTTATGTACTCTTATAGTAGGAAGATTACTTACATGCCTTACAAGCCGAGATGTTGACAGTTATATACATATGCTATATTTAAACAGTTAACTCGATTTTAAGTAACCAACTCGCATTATTTTAAAGAATGTTTGCTTTTTTTTTTTCAATATCATAGCTGGAAAATTTCCCGAGTGAAAACGATAAATATTAACTATAGAAATCCTATCTTGACTTTCCGCCATGTAACGGATAGGAAAAATATTATTTGGGTATTTCACAAACACAGGGCTTGATTAGTACATGATTTGCAAGTTAAATTACCTTTTAAAAAAAACACTTAGTAAACCTATAGTGGAATACTATTAGATATTGATCTTAATATTAGCAAAAAGTGTAACAATATATTTTTTATTGAGATATAGGCTATATAATTTAAAAAAAGAAGAGTTGCAGAGATTATTTTCCCCGTTTTGTTTGTACTCATATTACGCTAATATGTTAAGGATAAGGAAGATATAATTAAGGAAAGTATACCAGAAATGGTCTAGAGTGAGAGTGAGAAACAATAAGCAAACCCCAACACCCTCCCCCCTCGCAAGCATGATTATAACATACTATTTGACACATTAATATACGAAAGAGAATTTAGTCAACTTTTTGTGTATCTGTCATGTATCAATCATCCTTCCTGACACGATCACACTTTAGCCTTAAAGGAAGGAATCCCAAAATCTGGATTATAGGACGAGGCTATCCACAAACACCAATATGTATTTGGGGTAATAGATGAGCTTTAGACAAAGTCCTTGTACGAGCCTGATTTCAGACCCAGACCACAGAGACTTTAAAGACCTTCAGTTTCGTAGAATAAAGCAGTCTACCTTGGTTATCTCAGTTTCCCAATAAATATCGAATCCTTTCGAAAAGGAAGGTATCGACACTTTTATTTATATACCATTTGGTCAGCAGATATTCCCTATAATTTAATGAATACATATTTGACTCTTTTATTTTTTAAGCATATAAAATGTAGAATCTAAATCAAATGGCATGGAACTCTAATGCATTACATTTCGAACGCCGAGTATAAAAAAGTGTTGTCAGCAGGTGGAAATAACTCCGGCAGTGGAATTGGAAACATCACCTATTACAGGAGCCTCATTAGCGGCCACATGTAGGTTTTATGTCACATTTAATTCAGTTACCTTGTCTCATGTTGCCTCCGTTCGTTAGAGAACTGGAAACTTTCAACCAGTTAAGTGTAGTTTTGTGTTAGCTCAAGAGTTGATAGCATGTTTTTATTGGCATATTTCGTCTTTGAGATGTGAAAATTTGACCCTGATAAAAGTATGTGGATGGTATTAATTCAAGCCATATTTATTTGTATCATTAAAAAACTTTATTGGAAATATATTTTTATTTAGTGGCAATACACTAGTAATTAGTGACTTAAGATTATTTAATACTAGAAAAAAGGATGTGAAGGATACATTTTAAGAAAATTAAATATATTTTGATGGCTGTTTATATTTATTTTTATGTTCATTTTATTTTTTGTGAGATGAATGATGTACTTTTTGAAATCAACAGTTCATAGCTATAAAAAGAAATTTTGGGACCTTTCACAATATTTATTTTCCTACCTAAAATGTTTCACATGTTTATTTAAGTTTTAAAGCTTTGGTGGTAAAATTTCAATAAAAACGCCCAAGTGGATGATAAAATTCATGAAAATATTGTGGAATGTTTCCAATATTTTTTGTTGTTGTTGAGTTATAAATTGTAAATTTAAGAGAAAATAGCTATTTTCCAACAAACCCTCAAATAAAATGCAAATATAAATCAATATAAATAAATAAATGTAAATCAAAAGTTGTAGGCGCAATCTTAAAAAGAATGAGAAATCACATAGCTTAATAGATCAATTACAATTTCAAAGCAGCCTATCGGGGGTCAAACATGATCTTCCAAATTTATAGTAGAATCCAGTTAATTCTTAAAGTGGGGTAAAGCGTTTGAGAGTTAGAGGGGTAGGGGTTAAAATGTAGGTGAAGAAAAAAATTAACCCGCTTTGGTAGCCACATGTTCTAACGCGCTACTCTAGTAGTAGACCAGACTGCCAATGACGGGGATATCAAGTTTCGAATCTCGATCAGGTGTACTGAAATCAAAACAAAAATCAAGAACACTACCACACACTAAATTATGCAGATTGCTACACCCATTTTAATTTGGAAAATAAAAGAATCTAGTTATAGGCCTATATTCAAATATTTTACTCTCAAAATACATGGTGTGACTTGAGAATTTAATTTTTGTTCCAATTTTACTGTCTCTCGACACCTCGGAGAGAAAGAATTGTGATC
This sequence comes from Timema monikensis, assembly GCA_902151445.1. Taxonomy (NCBI): domain Eukaryota; kingdom Metazoa; phylum Arthropoda; class Insecta; order Phasmatodea; family Timematidae; genus Timema; species Timema monikensis. The sequence goes on along the minus strand of CABFVZ010000079.1, from coordinate 814,585 downwards.
GTCAAAAAATTTGAACTCAAGATTTTGATAAATGTCTACGTTTCATGACCCCCTGAAACCCAAAAAGTGTTTTTTGCGATGCCGTTTGTTTGTCCGTCGGTACCTTGGGCTAAAGCCCAAACTATTTTACTGATTGGTCTAAAACTTGGTACCTGGGGTTTTAATAGGGTCGCACTGAAGGGTTTTTGGGATTAAATATCTAGCCCTAAATTTAAGGGTAGTTTACTGAGGGGCAAACATAATTTTTTTATCGGGATTTGTTCTAACGATTTTGATTAAATTTTATATTTTGATTCTGTTTATTTTTTAATATTGCATCTTACTACCAATACGAGTTATACGCTTACCTTACTAATCACGCTAATGGTTTTAGGGATTATTAAAGCTATATTTATATGACTTGTACCCGCATTTGCATGGAGGGAGAGTGAAACACCATTCGAGGAAAACTTCAATACACCCCAACCGGGATTCAAACCCTGATCTCTCCCTCATCAGCAGTCTAGTCTTAAAGAATAATGCCTTAGACCAGTGTTTCTCAAAATATGGACTGCAGGATTCCAAGAAAGTCAGTTGTTATAGTTAATTATGGGCAAGATGTGATCACATACAATACAATTTTAATGGCAAAATATTAAATATAGAATATCCATATTATTCTTTATTTATTTTCCTTGGTAGACTTAAGTCACATAGAAAAGGAAGTATGTAGACCTACCAGCCTAAACTCAACAAATTCTAAGAATCGTTTTAAAAAAATCATTAGATTTATAATGTTAAATATAATCAGACAGTTATTACTTACTAATTCAATTTAATTATATGATTTTTCTCTCAACATTTGATTTAATAGGTTAATGTTTGTATTTTATTTATAGTCCTAAATTGGAATTGCCTAAATATTATGATTTTCCTGTATAGTTTTAACCACTTCTCCCTCGTTCTTCTCTACTCCCATATCCTAGGTGACTCGCTCTTCTCTACTCCCATATCCCAGGTGACTCGTTCATCTCTACTCCCATATCCCAGGTGACACGTTCTTCTCTACGCCCATATCCCAGGTGACTCGTTCTTCTCTACTCCCATATCCCAGGTGACACGTTCTTCTCTACGCCCATATCCCAGGTGACTCGTTCTTATCTACTCCCATATCCCAGGTGACTAGTTCTTCTCTACTCCCATATCCCAGGTGAATCGTTCTTCTCTACTCCCATATCCCAGGTGACTCGTTCTTCTCTACTCCCATATCCTAGGTGACTAGTTCTTCTCTACTCCCATATCCCAGGTGACTCGTTCTTCTCTACTCCCATATCCCAGGTGACTCGTTCTTCTCTACTCCCATATCCCAGGTGACTCGTTCTTCTCTACTCCCATATCCCAGGTGACTCGTTCTTCTCTACTCCCATATCCCAGGTAACTAGTTCTTCTCTACTCCCATATCCAAGGTGACTCGTTCCTCTCTACTCCCATATCCCAGTTGACTTGGTCTTCTCTACTCCCATATCCCAGGTGATTGATTCCCCAGTGCGCATAGCTTCCATATGGTGGTCCTCCGTCGCCAAAGATTTGAGAAACACTGTCATTTTTGATTTATAGAAGTCACACTGTAAACTGGAACTAAAACTTTTATTTTTTAAAAAAAGTTTGCTTTTATTCAATACAAAAGATTTTCCTTTGAAAACAGTAATACCGTACCGTATGTGTAAGAAACANAAAAAAAAATCCCCCACACATTTAAAGTTAATGGCTAGTTAGACTGTGTCCCACCGAGTTCATGGGTAAGTTGGGCTGTCCCGCTGAGTTTATATGTAAGTTACGCTGTCCCTCTGAGTTTATAGGTAAGTTACGCTGTCCCTCTGAGTTTATAGGTAAGTTACGCTGTCCCTCTGAGTTTATAGGTAAGTTAGGCTGTCCCTCTGAGTGTATAGGTAAGTTACGCTGTCCCTCTGAGTTTATAGGCAAGTTAGGCTGTCCCACTGAGTATATGGGTAAGTTAGGCTGTCCCAATGAGTTTATAAGTTGTAGCCTATACAGCTATAGTAGGAGGCTTGTAGGAAGGACTTTTTAGTAAATAAAAATACATTTTATTTGCAGTCAACATTGATATAATTTTACTATAATTTTTATTGTTATTTTACAGTTATTGATAATATCTATTAAAAGTGACAACTTCAGGACTCATGACTTGACGTATGAATATATGGAAACTGTTTACTAAACTATTTCTACTCTTACTAAAATGTCTTATTTACTAAATCTGACTCTAGATTGAAATAACAACATACCCATTATAAAATGAATGATTTTAAATTGTATTGTGGAGCAGTGATCAAACCCGCATCGGTTTCTAATGGTTTAGTAACAATATTAATTAAAAACCTAACAAAACATCTTTTTACATTATCATACATCAATAAATTTCACATTTTATTGACAAAAAGGCCATTAATTTTCTTTCGTTTACTAATAAGATAATCTTTACCATTTCAATTATGACGTCATATCATACTTTTATAGAGCTTTGTGTTGAGGATTATATCTAATTAAACTGTCAGTTTATGAATTATTGCGAGCTTTGAAATGATAATAAAGTAATAAACCAGGTTAATTGTGATAGGCAAATAGCTTTAATTTCAAAGACGCAGTATAAAAATACATCCAAATAAAGCTACCTGACTTGAAAACCTTTGGCTATGGTAATTATTTTACTTCCAAAAATGTAATAACTTAGATAATGGTTATACTTTAATTAGTAATAATTTACATTGATGAATACTTTAACTGTCAAATTTTTGCATCTTTTATAAAACGATTGTTCTACCAGTTTTGGTGTAGTTTGTGCTCATCGTAAACTACACGTCCCTTTCAATTAGTATATATCCATCTAAAATAGATAGCTGATATTTCTATTTAGTTGCTATCTTCTTTTATTAGTTAGTTCAGCAAAATGTTTAATAATGACAATATAAAATACGGGAGTCAATAGGAAAGTTGAAAGAAAATGTTTCCTCATCAGTTTCGAAAAAAATTGTGGATACCATACTACAAATTGACTGTGGACAATATTCCCAAGTTTACTCAACTAATATTTTAACCCTACCCCGTCAACTGTATCAAGAGTGGATTAGGAGGACGGATTTTAAGAAATAATCCATCTGAAGAGAGAATGCGATACTTAGTTTTGAAGAAATAAAAAAAACAATGTACTCAGGTTGGTGGGTCAAACATTTGTGTCCCAGATCAGAATCAGATGTGCTAATAGCTAGTCTAATCATGCCAGTTGTTAGTCTGTTTATGTTCGATTTGCATGGAGCCTCACCATTTTATTTCGGAAACATGGTTACTTTAATTTAGGTCGATTCCTATGTTTGTTTTGTCAAAGGAATAACTTTTTTTTTAATAAATACAGTATGTCCAAAAGTGATCAGAAGTTACTTTATTTAAAACACAGCTGGCAAATCTGGCAAAATTTGTCACAAAGAGACAACTACAGTTAGAATGACTTTGCGCATGACTACGCGAAAATATGTCTTGTCTATTGTCACAGTGTTAACTTTCAGTTTGATGTTCGAATCCTGGCCAAGTGTAGTGAGAGTGATTATTTCCTAAATTGTTTATCCTTCTACTTCCTCAAAAAATGCGGGTACATTTACTGTAAGTCCCCTTCCTTTTTTGTATCCCAAAAATCCGGTAGTAAAAAATTTGGGTAAAAAAAGAAGTTTCTCTGATAGTGATTCGACTGTAAATGCATCTATAATTTTCTTACATTCCCATTACGAGTCCACGTGAACTTTTGCTCTTTCTCTGTTGACGTCACTTGAATTATCGATACATTGTTAACGAGTCGATAGGAGACACTGCAATATACATATTTTTTTACACTCTTTATCACGTTGCCCGGATTAAAATCTAACGAAGGGCGTTGGCTACCATCTGTAATTAATTATTTTATTTTTTGAAAATAACAATAAAACAACCTTAACTGAATAACTTGTTAGAGATAGTTTTATTTTTTTTCTGTAAGAAGTCAGCTATATTATTTGAAACTTTTTAATGGGTTTATGTATAGGGGTTTATAATAGATTCGCAAAAATACAGGTGTTTCGTGACGAAACCTGTAGCTCAGTTGGGCGAAATATTAGCCAGTATTAATACAATGTTACCCAGGAAATTTCAGACTGTACTGTACAATACAACCGTGCAGCCATTTTTTTTTTTAGGCGCTTGCCATGTCCCGCTGAGGCTAGAAGTGATGTTGATGGTAAAGATGACGGGGTAAAGTCAATGAAGATCTTAACCTAATTCAAGCCTAATTAACCAAATCTGGGTGATCATGGAAATTATTCTCCTTTCGAGAAAAATCCCTTGGTACTATCCGGGAATCGAACCAGGGATTTCTATATCGGCAGCCAGGGGCTCTACCAACTATATCACAAGGCTGGTTGTTAAACTATATGTTTCAACTGGAGCATTATTTTATTTACTTTGGCCAAAACAAGTTTTGCTATAAAAAAAGTTCTGCAAAAACACCTCTCCTCGCGTTCCCTACTCTCTAACCTTAGCAACCATTATGTTAAAACATTAAAAACAATGAATATATTAATTTCGTTTGCTTAAGACTGTCATGCAAGAGTCAATGGTAATATTTATGATATCTATTGTCTTGTAAGATAAAATATTATCTTAAAACATACTTTTAAATGCCTCAAAGGCTTGAAGCCAAAACTTGGCCTACTAACCCAAATATAAAAGACGTTTATTTAAAAGGGAACCAAACTTTTTTTTCGGCCATTTCTTTATAGTCGTGTGGTATAATAAATTAATGTTTCACAACTTGTTAAAACATAGGCGGGACCCTGCACGTCACTAATATCATCAGACCCAAACACTCGAAGAATTACTAAATGTCTGGTTTTTATTTTGGTTGACACGAATTTATGATTCCGTTCCATCCATCGTCGAAACATATCGAGGGATTCATCAACCGAGGTGATATAGAATTGTTGAAAGGAAAACGAAGTTTCACTCAATGTGTTTCAAGTTATCAATACTAAAATATTAATATTATTTCTCACCTTGAACTGAAACGAGCTCAGTATATCTCTAAAGTCATCGTTATTGCAGGATATGTCTTTTTTTTTTACTGACTACTCGTTTTATACTCACTCTTAAGCGCCGGCAAATATCTAGGAACAATCAAATTAGAATATATGTTGAGCGTTCCTTTTGTACAGAAATTTATAAATACCTCTAGTTTATATATTTTTATTTGCAGTGGTAGAAACATAATCTAGAATACAAATCGGTTGTATAATAACCCTGAAAATAAACTACAAGATTTACAAGGTCATCAGTAAACAGATATTGACACATGTAGGTGTAATTATTTAATCAAGTTGTGCCAAGACTTCTTTAAGGATATAACTACAAATAGGAAATAACTTTTTTTATATAAATAAATTTTATTTAAAACAATTTTGCATGTATTAACACGTAGAGTAATATTTGATTTAAATTTCACTTTTAGACTAAATATATAATATTATGTAATAGGTCTACTACAACAAAGTAAAATTTCATCAACATTGACCACAAAAAAAAATCTTGTATTTTCTAAATGTCTTTTCGTCAAAAATCCTAACATAATTATCTCGTCAGGTGTTTTTTTTCTGAAATGGGTATTTAAAAAAATATATTTTAAATTTGATTTTATCGTAATTAATTAAAATCACAAATTATTAAACTAATGCTTAGAGCTCCAGTAATGTTGGATTTTGGAAACATCAGTATTTTCACTCCTGTTGAATTCGATCAAAATACTTTAAAAAGTGGTAGAGCAACGTGTTTACGTTTTTGGTGTTAAATATTTGTTTTAAACTTTTCATCTAGTAAAATATTTAAAATAAGTTGGCAAAGTTTAATTTTTATTTGTTATTTATGTTAATATGAGAGTCACTATTAGTTCTATTCAACTAATTCATTTGAAGAACTTTCAGACATTATTTGGATGTTGGTTTTTCATCGCGTCTTACTACCCATTCGGTTTGTACTCGTATTTACTAACAGTGGCGATTTTAACTCATGTAATTAAGGGGTTGGAATAGAAATAAGAACTCAAGTTAGAAATATGAAAAGATTACTACTTTACTTTAGGGAGTGAAAATTACATGTATTATTACTAAATAGCCATTTAACTTTATTCATATAGAGTCAAGTCAAGCTGAACAAGCGATTCCCCTTTTGGGTTTTTGAGAGGCAGATAATGTAATTACTTCATGTTGGTAGAGGCCACGTGCTTTTTCACACTCAATACTTGATACACTGAGAACACAAAGTCTTTGTTTACTCATGGTACTTCTTAAATAGTTTGTTTTCAAATTTCAACTTCGAATAGGATCTTTCAGCTGTAGAAACAGTAACTTAAAGAGTGAGAGACAAAAGAAAAGCTGTACACATATCTGGCGAGCTTGATGCCAAAGTGTAAAGTTCAAGAAACAATAAATAGCTCAACTAACTGTCGTATTGATGATTTATTTTCAATTCCACTTTTCAAAGCTTCTCTAAAACGGTTTATCTCTTAGGTTAAATAATCACTAAGGTCTTCTTCGTAATCCTTAACCAAGATGGATGATTTATCAGTCACTTCCTCATCTATTGCTGTTAGAAAAAAATTTGTGTAAACATTTAAAATAAATTTGTGTAAACATATAAAATGAATTTGTATAAACATATAAAATAAACTGCATACTTTTAAGTCAGATTGTTATTCAACTGGTAAC
>CABFVZ010000079.1:764315-807778 GCA_902151445.1 Timema monikensis | reverse complement strand
CCCACCCCCCCCCCCCACTTGCGGAGTCCATGGGGGTGTAAATTACGCCACTGTGTACTAACTACTCTTATGTGATAGGGATAAGGGTTTTGGAGGGGGAGTGGAAAACCCTTTAGGGAAAGCTACCTTCAGTATATCAGTCCGAGATTCAATTTCCGATCTCCCCGTCATCGCCAGTCTAGTCTATTGTGAGAGTGACGTCTTGGACCATGCGGCCATCGAAGCGTGTCTTATTTATATAAATATTATTAATTCATATGTATCAATCACAAACTTATACGTGAGAGCTGTCCACAGGATCAATCCTGATAGCTGAATCAAATTCTTTTAAATGAAAAATTACAACATGGAGATGAAACCCGGGACATTTGGCTTTGCATGCCATCCTGTTAGGCTACCACACATACACTCAACACAGCAACTAGTGAAATATGGCCTTAAATAAGATACACACCTTGGTGGCTCAATGGTAGATAATTGGCGCGCAAATCCAAAGGTCCCGGCTTCGATTCCTGTGTCTAGGTTGTCATTTCTCACTTAAATTAATTATATCAATATATTATTATCTATTACTCCCGAGTGTCAGTCCTGGTCATTATCGACGTATAAAACTAATTAATATAGTTAAATACAAATTAATCCACGGTAAAATTAGAGAATAGGTTTTCTTAGAAGTAAAATGGGCCCTCATTGCTGTGGGAAGAGAAAACCTCCCCCTCTCTTAGGGTACCCAGCCGAGATCTCTACCTCGACATCCACAGTCATAGGCAAACTATCTCATAGCAGTCCTGACGTCTTATACCTTGTGATCACCGGCGTGGATTGGTTTACATAGCTAAGAGGTCACCGCAATAAATATTAAATTGAAGAAAACTCATATAATTTTTGCTTTATTTTTGTGATTGAATTATTTTTCGCATGATAGAGTTTTTTTTTTCATTTTTGGGTCTGTTTTGGCATTTCATATTTTTTAATTTATTTAATTTAATTTAGATAATATTGATAAATGATGAGTAACTACATTATCAAAAGCGCAAATGAAAGCTATATTACCTCATTCGGTCACCTGTACGTAGACTATTTGTCGCTCGGATGCCACAGAATTTTTTCCGTGGGGGTTGTCTACACGCGGTGACCTATCCGCAATAAGATGATGTGATGAGCCTAATGAACCAATGGTGACTATTGAGATAATTCTCCTTTAGGAAAAAATCACCCATTGTGCCGCCGGTAATCGAACCCAGAACCCTAGGGTTCGTATTCAGAAATACTGACCACTATACCACAGGGTATGTTTTTGTCTTGATAAATTATTTATTTTAATTTCAAATTATATAAATATTTTACCTTGGAAGATGACGTTAAAACGCGATGTGATTACGGAAGGGGGGAAAAAAAGATTAAAGTGTAGCAAACCAGACATCGAACCTCTCTCTACCAATCATCCTGTCACACCGGTAATTTGCAATTTTCGCATGTAAGCTTGTAATTGGTAAGAACACGTAAATTGCTGTGCTTCCATAAATTGTAATTCTGATACAAAAAAATGAACATTAGACATGCAGGTCACACGACAGGGGTCGTGTATGGAGCGGGCAGGACAGGTGAGGGCGGCGTGAATATTGTCCAGGGTGGTTGTAAATAAGGAGGGCGAGGAGGAGAGGATAGGAGACGATCACTTTTATTATTTGTCGGTGCAAATTGCGGCCTAGATTATGGTACCTCCCCCCTTTCCCCTATATGAACCAGGGCCAAACAACAAGAACGTAGGCTCACGCAAACAGACACCGACGGTCAGTTAAGCAGTTTCCAACCTTCGCATATTTGCGGATCAATTCAAAGTTTTAAACCAAAAGTCTACCAGACCACTTTAAAAAAAAAAATAGTATATGCATATTGATTTTGAAGTATTTATTTTTCGTTTGCATCCGCGTAAAAAGAGAGATGAATATTTGAGCTATGTTTATACCTGCCTCAGTTGCGGAGTTGGCTAACGCGCTTGTTTCGTGTTGAGCCAAACTGCCGAGAATGGGGAGATCGAGGTTCTAATCTCGGTTGGGTGAACTGAAGGTGGTTTTCCCTAAACTATTTTCCATTCTCCCTCCACGCTAATGCGGGTTAACTTCCTCTAAATTCAGCCTTACCAATTTCCAATCCATTCACGTAATCAGTACTTAATCGTATAACCTGAATGGACAGAAGGACACGGTGTTAATTTTTTAATGCTACGTTAATATGGGTGTTAAATATTTAAATACTCATTTTCATTTTTATTATTATAGGTACATTTGTATAGAATAATATAGTGTTTATTTAATTAATTATTTGTAGGTAATTTTATCTTTGTATATATATAATTGAGGTAGCCTATTTATCGTGCACGCTTTGAACCGACTAATTATATCAGCACATGACTTATAAATTAACTTAAATCTAGAACATACACAATATCTAGCCTAGGCCGTTAATTCGTCAGTGTGAATAGGGAAACTCTAATTTCATCAATGATAACATTTTCAGCCACTCCAGGAATTGAAACCGGGACCCATGGCTGATGGCTCAGTGAACAAGCATGATACCGACTGATCTAAGTTGTCGGGTATGATTCATAAAGATATAATTATACGTTTATTTGTAAATATGAATTTACAAAAATTCTTAAGATAAGTAATTCCAGTGATTAATAAATTAAGAACATGAGTCCTCCTTTGGGAAACACTGAGATACAATTCTTTCTTACCCATTTTAAATTTAAGGCGTTACAAAGATATTATAAAGTGAAATTTTTAATAAGTACAGTAGATTATTAGGTTAGGTAATATATACACATATGTAACTTAATGAATATGTGTATGCTGTGAAGATTATATAAATATGTACAAAACTTAACCTAACCCAACCTATAAATATTTTTTTGCCCTTTTTAAGAATTACATGTATATACTGTAGGCCTTTATAGGCCTATATTAACAACCTGTTTTTGTTATAGCTCTTTACTGCAATTTGTATTGGGAGTTACATCACCTTTAAAAGTCTGCCCCAACTGTGATTAATATTGACGTTTAAAGGCTCGCCAACATAAAGGTTTTACTAGCGGCTAGCCCTGGTCCCATTTTAAACAGGTGATTAAAGGTAAATTATGGAATTTATAAACTAAACCCGACCCTGTTCCAAGTTTACAAGAGTGCACGGTCCCAGATGGAGTCTAATTCAAATAATTACTTGTGCATAAGATTATTTTTCCCTAAATAGTAAATCTCTCGAGTTTAATATGGAAAATGTCATCTGACTCATTTCACGAACAAGATATTATGTTTTAACTTGCGCATCTGATAGGCTAGTCCTGAAAAAAAAACTGTTAAGGGTAGGGATATGAGGACCGGTAATTTAATAGACACGTGCTATGATATACCAACGGAGCTATCCAGTTTATTATTTAAATTTATTAATTTAATTTGTTATATTGATTATCTGTTATTGAAAAAAAATGCAAATTTAATCATCGTTCTAATAAATTGGATTCAATATAATTGTTCTTATTTTAATCTCAGAGGAGGCCTAGTGGTGTATTTAAGATCTTAAAATCACATTTCATTGAGTAGTCTAAACTAAGAGAGAAGTTGAAGTCTGAATTATGGCCAGATGCACTTTAAGTAGTTTTCCAAATTTTATTTTCTCAAGAAAATTTGCACAAATTACTTCTGAATTAACCCGTTTCTGTGGCCGCGTGTTCTAACGCTTCACTCTTGCAATGGACAAAACGGTCGATTACGGGGAGGTCAGGTTCGAATTCAGGTCAGATGTACTGAAGGTTATTCTTCCTAAATGGTTTTCCATCCTCTCTTCACGCAAATGCAGGTACATTGACTATAAATTAAATCTTTCTCATCCCTTACCCATTATCGTTATTAGTACATTTGTGTACAGCTCAAACGGGTAGACGGTGCTATAAAAAGGTCTAAAATAAACTAATCTTCTCTAACTTGAGATAATATCGTTAATTATCCTTGTGTTGAATGAGTCAATTAAAAAACGTTATTATATAAATAATGCCCAAGATTGGGTTTATTTGTTTTTTCAGTGTCACTTTTGCTGTCAACTTGTTTTATATTTAATCGGCTTATAAATGTATTGAATATTAAAACAATTTTTTAGCGTTTTATTGATGGGGTATTAAAGGTCCACATTTATCTTTATTACAGAAAGAACACGAAACAACCGGATCCTCCATCTTCACGTTACTATTAAGGGAAGTAAATCCATTCCAACACATTCAGGAATAGATCCAAAGACCCTTAAATTCATCATTTAGATACGTTAGTGACTGAAATAAGGTTCTGAGCTCAAATAAATAACATTTCAGAACCTTTTTGGTCCCTTTTGAATATTCCTATCAACTTAATCTGGTCTATAACTGGACCGTGACATAGCGGCGTCTTCAAGTTTAGGTTTTCTTTCCGGGTTTCAAGACATCTGTGTAGGATTGGATGTCGGATCATATACGGCGTCTCATCAACAACAAGTGATGCATAACGTAATCGTGTGTGTGTGTGTGGGTTGTTTATTCTTATTAGTTTCTCGTTTAGAGGAGGGGCAGTTCATTTCCAGTGCCTCTCTTTATTTTAAAACTCAATCTAAGATTTTAATGAGTTGAAAATATTTTACGTCAAACTTTTCATTACGAGTATGTTTTAATCTAAACATGTTCGTGTATGGATAGAATATAGTATTATACATGGTATATATTAATACGAAAATATAATGGTTTATAAATATATTCTGGCAGAAATAAAGGTTTAGAAAATCCAATTTCTTTTTGCAGTCAACAATGATGGTAATTTACTCTAGTATTATTATTTTATGGATATTGATATCATCTATGAAAAGTGATGGCTGCATTTTACAGCGCTTGATGTATAAGTATGTGCAAGTAGTTTTAGTAGAATTTGAATCTTTCAAATAGTTTTATCCCTACCAGAATCCTACTCTCTAATACAATGTCACTATTTAGTAATATTTAACCCACTGGCTTAACTGAGACGGAGAATTAAGGGTTGAGTCCCAGTGCATTCCTCTAAATATCTACCCACTCTCCTTCCACGCAAATTAAGGTTGCCATCCTCTAAATTCTACCAAGTTCATTCAACATTAAGTTATCAAATTTATAGAAGACTCAAGTTTCTATTGTAAGCATTTTCAATATTAATAAATCATTTATTAATAATATCAGTATAAACAGACAACTTTGAATTTGCTTTCCCTATAGGCCTATTAATTTATTTAAAAATACGAATCCACATGAACTTATCATATATTTATTTTTAAAACATGAAATTTACTAAATTTTTGGTATTAATACATTTGTATATCAAATACAGTCATACCAAAAGTACCATTAAAACCAGCAATTATTACATTCCACAGTGGCATGGCGTAGAATATTGCCAGAGTTAACCAAGCTAGTTTGAGCTGTATCTGTGAATTGTAAACTAAACATCACCCCAAGAACACTCGTTAGCAAAATATCAACGAAAATAATTATATTATCATGTGAAGAGGTTAAAGCAGGACACATGTATGAGTTGTCATATGGAGACAAAGTGGGGGAGAACATATCACAGGTACAGTTGCTTACCTTTACAACATTCCATGACACGCCACCGACAATATAAGCACTAAATTGTGCTTAAACATTTAAATATTATTCAATATTATATTTTTTAAATAATTTATATTATAGTTGAAGTGTGTTGGAAATGAAATATGATTTACTATCAATAAGATGCGATTAATTGACTAGTACTAAATTACTAATTACTACTCCGCAAACGGCGGTGATCACGGCTACACACGCTGACACGATCAGTTCGCAGCTCAGAGCAATCAAATATATCATGATTTGACTTTTCTTTTTATAAAATCCGTGATTCTAACAATTTACTTGGATCTTAGAACTGCAAGATCTTTATAGAAATGTGTTGACTTTTTCTAGTATATAAGCCTGTCGGCAACAGGCGAATTTAACTTGAATTTTTAGGACGCAAATAATATTTATAGTATTAATTGCAAATGCAAATTCCTAGCTCAGTTCTTTTAATCTATGAAAGGCTTTAAAAAATCAGTCAGACAAAAAAAATGTATCAAAAATCCGAGTTCATTAGGTTCTGGCTAATGGTCTACACACATATTAGGAAGTTATATATAGATTTGAGTAAGGGGATACCTGCCTTAGAAATTAATATTTCCTAAGTTATCTAGGCTACAAGATTTGTTCGACTTTGGTTTTTTGAAAACCCTTCGCCTCCACACCTTAGTATGAGGACCCCCACGGGAGTCATAGGTCGTCAAGTAATCCCGGTAACCTTTTGGATCAGGAGCTACCTGCTTGTAAAATCTAAGCTTCTTGGGTCTTCTTTGATTCACGATTTTTTCAACTTTGGTTTTTAAGAATCCCCCCATTTTTGGAGTCCCTTATAGAAACCATTGGTTACCAAGTATTCCTGCATAATTTTGGGTTAAGGGTGACCTTAATGCCAAATTTCACATTTATATTTCTGCTGAGTTTCACATTTTTTTGCTTTGGTTTTTTCGAAAACACCCAATTTTGAGGGGGGCCTCCATAGGAATTTTTGTTAACCGAGTTTTTTAAACCTTTTTTTTGGGTTAGGGGTTACCTGCATTTAAAATTTCAGCTTCTTAGGTCCTCTGAGTTTCTAAATTGTTTCGATTTTGTGTTTTGGTGACCCCCATTTATTGAACCCGCTCAGAATTTCAGTCACCAATTATTCCTAGGTATATGTAGCTTCACAATTTCAATGAGTCCTCCAATGGCTGGATTGTAAAACCGGAACACAACTGGACGCAGATAGCTGTCAAACTCGACATGCAGCATTTGACCGCCAATGTGAGGTATAACGCTCCACTGGCCGCTATGTTGCCCACCTGTAACGCTGCCGGCGTGTGCACGTTCATTAGAAAGCATAGGTTACATCTGACCACCACCGCGCCCGCCACCGCGTATTGTGCCCATACTTTGTTCTCATTTCAGACATGCAATCTGTTGTATAGTGATTGTAACAAATGAGATATTATACTGCGACAAACACCAAGTGATTTAAAATAAAACATATTTGATAGTTGAAATATTACATCCTGTGTCTAGAGTTATATAAAATTAAAATATGAATACAAATAACTTTAGTTTTTATTGTAGTTCTTCTCTTACCTACTACACAATACTTGCAACGTATGGAAGAGTCCGAAGACACAATATTGTGAGGGACCCAAGTTCATTCTAGGTATCCAAAACCAATATATACTCCACGTGCTTTGGTTCGTTTTGATATCCTGGTAAAATTTGACGCTTTAAGTTATTTAATTGAATTCTATGTCTCTCAAGTCAGCCGAGTTCTAGGTCAGATCCATACAATTTTATGAAAGAGGATTAGTCTAATTTTAGAACCATTTGATATGCTCGGAGTTAAAGATCAATAATTTTACGCCAGTGTTAAGGCACGTCTCAGATGGGGTTAAAATAAGGAACGAGTTCAAGAATAAGTTTCTTAAACAGGGAATATTTTGTAGATTAAGACCTGTGCTAAATTATCAATCGCTGTCAGGCTACAAGAATGTGGTTTGTTTCATTTTCTGTAACTACTTCTCTGTTATGTTGTAGCTTACACTCCCTTTTGCCTTTCGCATAAAACCACTCTTTGGCATTTCGATAAGAAAGAGGGTAAAGAAAATTTAGAAACTTTTTATCTCAAATTCTTTAAATGGAGCTATAACAGTAACTACTAAATAGAATAGCTTAACTATTTAATCCATTATTATCTCAGAGTAAGGCGGAGAGCTCTCTGCTAGTTCTAAAATAGGATATCTTAAAAAAAATTGTTGTGATGTTATAAAAAAAATCACTGTATTTGTTAGAGGAAGGCAAAATGTTGGAAACTTTCGATTTTATTTTGGCGTGATAAATATTTTGAAATAACCCATAGTATAATTACATATTACGTTAAAGCTGAACATCAGTGCAGAAATTTCACTCTTACNCCCCCCCCCTAAGTACGGCGTGTATTCTGTTGGCCTTGCCAAAGTAACATTTTGAAATCATATAATCTTCCACAGAAATCTGAAAACTAACACATTACTAATCAGTATCTAAAGAAATATGAGCCCAACACCTTAGCTCAATCGGTAGCCTATCTGTCTACTGAGCTAAGGTTTCCGGGTTCAATTCCTGGCATGGTTGATAAATGTATTATTGGTGAAATGTGGGTTTACCCTTTCACAGCGATGAATTAACTTCCAAGGCTGGATGTTGTGTCTGTTATAGATTTAATTGAATGTATAAGTCGTGTGCTGATATAATAAGTCGGGTCGGAAAGTAAATGTTAAATACCTAATAAATAGGATATATATATTTATGAGGTCACATGGGAGCTCGACTGTTGAGGACGGGGAGATCGAGGTTCGAATCTCGGTCGGGTGAACTGGGGGTGGTTTTTCCTAAATGGTTTTCCACTCTCCCTCCATGCAAATGCGGGTTCACTTCCTCTAATTCAACCTTCACAAATCCTAATCCCTTAGCGTAATTAGTACTTAAAACGTATAACCCGAACGGGTAGTAAGACGCGTTGCTAAATATTATTATTATTATTATTGTTATTACACATGGGCCAAGAAGTCACACACGTATGGTTTTCTAGTCACAGTCATTATTCGAATCCCTGCCATAGGTATTAAGGATAGTTTTTCTTCAATTTTTTTTTTCTCTTGTGTCCTTCGTTTCTTAAATATTATTCCTTCATCATTCCTACTCCATTAGAGTAAATTGGTGGATGGCTTGGACGAGTATCAAGACGCAATGCATAAAAATAAAAACACCTGCGGCTATATTTCAGTCGGCTGTTTGTTTTTTAAGCTAATGGGTAAGATAAGACATTTTATCTAATAGTCTTATGTTCTAAAGTTCACATTCATTATTGGATAAAAAGTTGCCTAACACAACATACTTACGAAGGTTGCCATAAAATGAACAATATTTATGAGTGAGCTCAAATATCTTTTAAACTTAAACAACCTAAACTAGAAATTCTTTCAAAGTTAACTGCAGGATGTGTTGACATAGAAAGATGAGCAAGAGAAAACTATAACCTCCTCAATGACACACTTACTTTATTACTCACGCTAAGAGTTCACACAAAATATAAATTTTAATTTTACAACACATAAAAGATCTGCAATCAAGAAAATCTAGAAGCAAGTAGTGTGTTTAACCAGCCGTTACATTAGCCCCATGGCTTCTATGGTGCTGACTGATAACTCACAGCTGACTTCTGACAGTCAACATTTAGTTATACAGTCAACTCTCGATTCTACGACCCCGGGAATAGCGTCCCTCTCGAAGTAACGACCCTTTCTTGGGGAACCGTGAAAAATGTGGGAAAAAAGGTTGAAAAGTTTAAGGAAATCGGCTGTATATGTGTTTGTTGCATTTATTTAGGTCGCTGCGTTGCAATTATCTCTGTGAGCGCTGTATTACTAGTAACTGGGGTGGGTCAGGCATAAAAATAGACACCACCTTATCAATTCCAGCCAATAGCACTTGACTCTGTCCACCCCCTCCCACAAGTAAGACAATGTTTCCCCGCGCGCGACTGCGGCTACATCACGCGCCAGGCTTGCTTTTGCCATTGTTATTCCGATTTGGTTACTATTTTGGTTTGATTTTGTGAACAATTTTTGATGACCCGCACTATTGTTTAATATTGTTATTTTGATTTGGTTACGTTTATGGTTGGATTTTGTGAACGATTTTTGATGACCTACGCTATTTGCTGTCTAAAAAATGCAATTTTTTCGTATGAATGTCAGGGGTGGAACAAAATCTGTTAAAATTCCAATAACGACCCCTTCGAAATGACGACCCTTTTCCAGGGAACCGTGAAAGGTCGTAGAATCGAGAGTTGACTGTATACCTNTACCTAAGTTTTGAGCGTCAGATGTGACAGCTGCTAAACAAATGTTTTTGCAGATCACATGTTTCGGCGTGAGTATACATAATTTGGTCTGGTAACTTCTCAAAGGTTTCGGCTGTCAGCTGTGAGCTGTCCGTCAGCACCAAAGAAGCCATGGGGATACTGTATCAATGTATCCCTTTTCTATAATGTCACTGAGCTTAATTATAATTTGTAATGTTTTATGGATCAATCGATTTATCTCTTTAAGTTGTATTTTTCGGAAGCTAGAGTTTGAACATATTTTTTAAGCCAGATTTAATTTCTTATGAATATGAGATAAACAAAAATATAATTTTTACACATTTTCATTCGCTTTTAAACGTTACTCTTACCCTCTTCGGTGGCCGCGTGGTCTAACGCGCTACTCTTTCAGTGGACTAGACTGCCGGTGACGGGAATATCGAGGCTCGAATCATGTAGGTACACTTCCTGTAAAATAGCCTTCCTAATCCCTTAAACCATTAGCGTATTTAGTAGATAAGCATATAACATGAACGGGCAGTAAGATAGGCTGCCTAGATAAAAGGTTACTTAAGTCAATTTGATTGTTTTAACTGTAGAAATCAAATTAAATTAATTTCATAAAAAATTAAAAGTTTAACTGAATGTTTTAAGTTATTTACGATCCTAGTAATGTACAAGAGTAGGACTACATGTCAACAGTCATCTCACAGGAAAACATTTTTCATGCATTTTTCATGTTGTGGTCTATTGTGATTTTTTTATTTTTTATTTTAGCACCGCGTCTTATTACCCATTCGGGTTGTACGCACTTACGCTAATGTGTAATGGTAGAGTGATTTTGAGATGAAATCGAGGTTCGAATCTCGGTCAGGTGAACTGGGGGAGGTTTTTCCTGAATGGTTTTCCACTATTTCTCCACGCAAATGTGGGTTCACTTCCTCAAATTCAATCTTCCAAGTTCCTAATCCATTAGCGTAATTAGTACTTAAAGCGTATAACCTAAACGGGTAGTAAGATGCGGTGCTAAATAATAATAACACACATTTTTGAAAAAAGTTTTCCAAACATGACTATTACGATTTTGTTCAAATTGTATATTTGTACATTACATTATAAATAACGTAGTTTCATGTGTCCCAAATTATAATAGACTATATGAGATATTATGTACGAGTTTGTCGTTTCATATATTTTAATTGTTTTAATATATGTGGGGAAGCGATAACCATATGATTATTCTAAGAGCAGGTATCATTGGTAAATCTTACCTACGATTTTCACTTGGGTGCTTCACTCCTGTGGGTAACATTCACTAGCGTAGACTGCTATTTCGAAAATTAGTTTTGTTTTACCACCGCGTCTTACTATCCATTCGAGCTATACGCCTATGTACTAATTACACCAATGGTGTTAGGAATTAGGAAAGTTATAGCTATCGGAAGTGTACCCCCATTTACGTGGAGGGAGAGTGGAAAACAATTTTGGAAAAACCACCCTCAGTACACCCTTGAAACTTAGTTAAACGGAACAACTTCTATCCTACAATATTCTGAAATGTTGTTACTCTATATGAATTGAACTAAGTGTATATAAATTAGTAAGAAAACATGTTAGCGTATAAGTTATGGGGAAAAATTTATTTTACTATCACATAAAAAGTCATGAATATTTAAAAAAATCCATCTTAAGTGTCTTTCATTTGTTCACTTAAATTTTTCCGAAAGGTCTTCTTGATTTGAAGTTAAGGATTTTAACTGGGTTGAGGATCAACATCTTAAGCTATTTTAAGAAAAATGATAATTTTTTTTATAGATGTAATATTTGATTTTAAATATATTAATGTGTTTCTTGTCTTAAATTATTATTAGCACCGCGTCTTACTACCCGTTCGGGTTATACGCATCTTGTCTTAAAGATCTTAACATTGAAATAGCATTAATTAAGTACGATTCTGTTAGGAAGGAGATTAATAAATACAAAATTTACTAAAGCTATTTGTAAATATTCTCAAGACTAGTCATTTGATTTACAACTGAAATTTTTGATGGATACTTACTTCAATGGTCGATAAGTTTGAAGAAGAATCTCGTGACAAGGTTAACAAATTTAAAATATATATTATTAGTATTTATTTAGTTTTTAGCACCACGTCTTACTATCCGTTCAGGTTATACGCTTTATTATTATTATTATTATTATTATTATTATTATTAGCACCGCGTCTTACTACCTATTCGGGTTATACGCACTTACGCTAATTTGCAATGGTAGGGTGACTGTGAGATGAAATGGAGGACCTACAGTTTAACGTGGGGTCCGAACCACGGTGGAGGCCTGGCATTCCCCACATTCACAAGATGTCTTGTTAGAGGTGAAGGAAGGGTTTGGTAATCAGATAAATCTTTGCCGGGACCGAGGATTGAACCCCGGCCGCCAGCATAGAAGTCCGACACCTTACCCCTAGACCACCAGGTCACCTTTATTATTATTATTAATAGTTTTTTTCCACGGATTTCCTGACTCGTGTTTATTGTCATACATTTATCTGATAAAGTATAATGTACTAAACATTCCTAGGAAAAAAAGTATACCTATAAATTACATCTAACAGATTACTCCATTTGTGTGAATATACTATGTACAAGTGTACATTATTAATGGAAGGGATACGTTAACACTGATGGCCCATGCACAGACAGCATCACGCATCAATAAAGGTCACTTGCATGTGATTGTTTTGCTGCCAAATTTTGTGTTCAGTGTTCAGTAAATTTAAACTCTGTGCACAGCGAGTAAAAAAAAGTAACGGGTCATTTCAGGATTAGTGGGAAAATGAGTTTATGTTTATAAACACTAAAGACAACAAACCACAGTGTCTTTTGTGTTTACAAGTACATACTACTCTCTGTGCACAAGGAATATTACCTCAACCGTCACTAGACCCAACAACATGTTACTATTGTCTCTGATTTGATGATAAAGGTTAGCCCCAACAAGTCTGTTTCGACTAAATCAATATCAACGCAAAAAAAAAATCACTCTTGGCAATGCTTTTATTAAGTGCAAAAAAAAAACTCTCTCTGACGGTGAATTTGTAAAATACTGTGGTGTGAATATGGTACGTGCATTCGGGGAGTAAACAATGGCTACCAAATGAAAAACTGTCTCCCTGTAAAAACGAACTGTCGCAAAAAGGGCCAAGGAAATATGATTCCATAACTTATATCAAATAAATTAAAGGGTTATTCACGATTCGGTTTATTTTTCATTGGCTCCGGATATATCCCCTGGTATAACAGATACACCACAACTGATAGATAGTTTTTATTCGAACTGTTTCTGAAGACTTTGTTATTAATGAATTGTTGCTAGCATTATAGCCATAGCATGCCATAGCCAATGACCAAGATATATCTACCGCAATCATGAAACTTTTAAATATCATGGTTTATACTAAAATTATTTGTAGCAGTCACGAAAGTTTTAAATATCATGGTTTACACTAAAAATATTTGTCGCAGTCATGAAAGTTTTAAATATCATGGTTGACCCTAAAAATATTTGTCACAGTCATGAAAGTTTTAAATATAATTGATGTCACTAAAAATCTTTCAGCCATTGTCACAGATGACACACAATCAATAGGGTGGTTATTAATAAGAACTAGTTGATTTACAAATAAGGGCTAGCAATAACTTCCCAGTACTGCACCACATCACCCATCAAATAGCCGTGTGTGGTAGAATTTTGGGCATGGATTATGTTATGAAAATCAACATGAAGTGTGTGAACATAATTTAAGGAAATAATAAATTTTTTACGCGTTGCAAATTTATTTATTTTCTAACAGAAATGGAGGCAGAATACGGCGACAAAGCATTAGATAAGTGCGATGGCTAAGCAAAGAGTACTGTTCGAACATATTTTTTTGCTTTAAGAAAGGAATAAATATAATGTTTTGGTGAGCATATGTAAACCATCACCTGGGGTTCATAAACCAAATAATATTTTAAAATGCACACCTACCAATGGAAACTTCGTACACTTCGCTTTGTGCAAACAGTTGATGGAGGAAAGCCATTGCACTGATTCCAAGTTTGTGTTCCATTGCTGGACATGCTTTTGGAGCAATTTGTTAAGTTATTTTCTGACTTCATTAAAATTAGGCTACAACTGTCGTTATTTAACGATCCGGCAAAGTGCAACATTTCAGAGCATTAAGACCATTTCTAAGTGGAACTATGTGATATGAAAAGTGATCCCCTTTTCAGTCTGGGCAAGAGACATTGACTTTTGGAAACTAGTACCAAAAGAAGAATATCCTGGGTGGAGGGAGTTTAACGGCATAATTTCATCCATGTTTGAAAGCACGTACTTATGTGAATGCATTATTTCAATTAGGAAGAGATTGAAATCGTTGCAAGGAAGCTAAATGATTGATGACAAATTTAAAGACTTATTAAAAATATCAACAACGTAATTGAAAATTGACTTCAGTGAACTTGTTGCCTCGCATGAGCGCCCACACTGTTCTAATTTATTTGTATTCGATTTTTAAAACATCAATATTTTATTGAAAAGTAAGTGTATTCAAATTATAATTAAGAATTTCTTTTGATTGTAATTTTGCATTTGGTTTTGTTCTTTCCATAAAAAATAAATAAAAATACAATTATAAATAAATGTAACTTCTATTTTGAAATAGCATGTTTTTATTATTTCAGGGAATATTCTTAAATATTGGCTAAACAAAACATTGTGCAGTCTGTGACGCCAGCACACATATATTGGCACCCGTATATACAGGAGTCAGCTACCTTTGATATAAGGCCTCACTTTTGCGATAGACTATATTACCTATGACAGAGAGAGTAAGGATCGAATCCCGGTCCGCTGTAATGAGGGTCATTTTTCCTTAAATGGTGTTTCATACTTCCTTCCTGCAAATTCGGGTGCACTTCCTCTAAGTTCAATATTTTCATCCCTAACACAATAGCGTTATTTGTTCATACAACCCGAATGGATAGTAAGATGCGGCGTCAATTTTTTTTATGGCTTGTAAAATACCCACCAATTACTAATAATAAGGTCTATAGTAAAATATTATCTTTGTTGACCGTAAGAAAGTTTTTTATAAAAGGTATTTCCTAATATACATAATATTAGCCTACTGTTTTGAAATACGAATAGTATTTTTAAAATTCAAATTGCACTTGATAGCTAGATCATTTCAAGGTTTAAATTTGTTTCAAAGGCCAAAATGAAGGAAAATTAATCAAAGGAAATTTACTGAACAAACAAAGTTGCTCTATTAAAATTCATGAAGTCATCCGTTGTCTTCCGGCATAATATGAACTGATCCCGTTTAACAGGAGGAGTCAGTTTTACATAATGTTTATGATTTTTTTTATTTTTAGAAATTACTTAGTGATTTTACTCAGTTTTTCTTTAGCTTATTCTTTTTTATACATATGTATAAGCTTTATTCTGTATTACATGTTATGTAACATTAAATGCTTTACAAAAATGCTTTGGTGCTCACATGGTCTTAAGCATCAATCTCGTGTTAGGCTAGACTGCCGATCACAGAGGGATCGAGGTTCAAAACTTGGTCTGGCGTACTGAGGGTGGTTTTCCCAAAATAATGTCCCACTCTTCTTCCACGCAAATGATGGTACATATCCTCTTAATCAAGCTTCCTAACCTTTAACACATTAGCGTAATTGGTACATATGCGTAAAACCTGAACAGGTAAAAAGACGTGATACTAAAAAAATGCTTTTCACTCACACAGGTGAGCACGGGGACTAAATGTAAGCCTCACATAATCTGGTTTCTGGTGATTGTGAAGCCAAAAAGTGGATTGAGGGTGGATTGAAATAAATAGTTTCTCACTCTACCTTCATGATAATGTGGGTGCACTTTCTTTATGATTCTACTTTCTTCATTCCTATTACACTAGCGTAATCAATGTATGCAAATGTACAGCCCTAACGATTACTAAAAGGCGATGAAAATAAATCTAGAAAATTTACTAGATTAACTTCATGTATTCATACGACATCAGCAGATTTCCTCTTTGATAGATATAAACAATATGTATTAGCATTGCACCCATAATATAGTAAAAAGTTTAACAATGTTGAATACCAATATGTTAGTATTTTTTATAAGTTTATTCTTATCAAAACCCTACTATAGAATCTTATAAGTTGGCAAACTTCAACAAATATTTGCAGCGGTGCTTGAGCGGTCTTAATTAAACTCTCATTGTATTGGGTCACCGTTGACGGAGATGTCTAGGATCGAATCACGACTAAGTAGACTTTGAGATGGTTTTCTAGACGTGATTGTTTCTGTATTTCTTACATCCTCCTTTCGGGCTGGTGCTAAGTTACCTGATTTAGCCTTTATGTTAAGTCGTTAATAAACCTCGTGTCTAACGTATTGACGACGTTGCCTACTTGGAAATTTAAAAGATATTCTTAGAAGCGGGTTGCATCTTAGCTTAACGCACCTATGCAATCTAACCATTATAACATTTAGACACCAACGTAAGAGATAATATGCTTTAGATAATTTATAAAAAGAATACGTTTATAAAAAAAACTATATCAAAAAGAAAATAATAATTTTGTAATCCTGTAGAACTATTTTTAGAATTATTTAAGAGTGTGATTTTTTATTCAATGTGATATAATATTTAAAGCTTGCTGAATATAATGCAAATTCACTAACATGGAAAAATCCTATCTTAACTTGCCGTGACGTCACATGTAGATACCACCTTTAATGTGAAAAAAATAGAGCACACAAACGTGTATATAGTAAAAATCGTTAAATCCTTGTACTTGAGACCCCCAAAAATAAAATTTTAGAAACATTTGAATCGAATCACATTTATTAATTTCGTGAGATGTTATATAATATAGATGCATGTGTTTGGGTCGACTTAATTATTTAGTTGTTCACATTCCTTGTGATATTTATTATGTATAATCATGTACACATTGTAGAACAATGCAAGCTGAGTTTGCCATATTTCAAGGTAAATGAAGAGTGCAGAGGTTACTAGTCAGTTAGTAACTAGTTAGTGTGCAAGTCGTGTATTAATGTAGTCTTTTGCTCTAGAAGTGCACGTTAAATCCTTTAAAACAATATAACCAGTTAGTTCACACACAAAAATTAGTAAATTTGTTTTCACTTGAATTAAAAACTTGTTCATGTGAGTAGATATAATTTCAACGTCAGAAATATGCCTGGAGCCACAAGTCTCATTTTAGCGTTACGTTTAGTAAATAAATAAACTTATATATAGGAATATCTTGTTTAACAAACAAAAACTCACTGACCGAATATTCAAAATATAAAAATACTTTCCAAATAGCTAAAGGCTTGATTCTCAAAGTTGAAAGTGGTTAGGCACGCACGGTTTTACCATATTAGAAAGTTTTATTGTAGTTTCACATTAAATAGGTTTACACGCGGCAAACAGGTGCAATAATCTTGTTTAGATTTTTTTTTAATCATCTACTTATTTGAGCGATTTAATGAAAGATTAACATAGTTTTCAAAACATATGTTTGATATTTATTATGTGATGCACAAGGAGAACCAAACAAAAACCTTTACCACAGTAGTGCCTAATCATGGGTAATATATTTTTAATTAGATTGATTGATTTTTTAAATAGATTTGATGTGGATTGCAATTAAAGTCATGGAATAATAACCTGAATTATGAGGGAACTGTCAATAAAATAAATTTTGATTAAATAAATATCTAACTTCATATGGTCCAGATATGACACATTTAACTTCCTCTCAGAGTTATATTTTTATATTTTTAGTATTAACGAGATTTTAACTATGTTACCGATAATTTAATATGACACATTTAACTTCCTCTCAAAGTTATATTTTTAGTATTAATGAGATTTTAACTATGTTACCGATCATTTAATTTTACTTGATTAGATTATTTGAACGTGTAACTTACATAAATTATAGCAACAGCCCGCATTACAGTCCATAATTAATTTGTATGACCCCTATAATGCCTGGCAGCAAGATTGATTACTGTTAGATGTTGTCTACAGGTCTAGGTCAGTACTAATCAACCCGGGCTGCGCGACGAAATCTTAAGAGATACGTAAAATTTTTAATATATACTATTTAATGATAAACACTGAACAGTAAAGGCCATATTTAGGGATAAACACAGGGACTATAGCGTTAACGACATACGATCTGGGAGCGCTATTATCATCGATTATAAAATAATTATGTATAACTTTCATTATACAAAAACAACAACTTTGGAAGTAAAAAGATGAAAATAAACTATATCTGGGGGCACGCGAACAAAAAAGGTTTAATACAATTGGTTTAGATCAGCTTTCCTAGATGGTGGGTCACGACCCAACACCGCACCACGAAAGAAAAATACCGGGTCACCTAAAAAAACTCTCGAAAACCTAGGTGTTTCATATTTTCACGAAACTCTAAAATACATGTGAATACCGTTGAATTAGGACTATTGAATAAATAACGCTTCTAATCGAGACAAACGAAGTTATCGTCTTTTTCTCCAAACGTGAAGTTTCTAGTTAACAAGAAACAGCATCAGACTTCTCATAAATACATTATTTTGTTTTAATTTGATTTCATTACATTTTTGTAAGATTGAATTCATCTTTATTATAACATATGAAAACTGTACGGACATTCAATTTATTTTATTTCATCTATAGACCAGTATAAGCGATACAAATTTTAACGGGTCACAAAGGAGAGAAGTATACAAAATAACCGGGCCACGGAAAAAAAGTTTGGGAAACGCTGGTCTAGATGAACCCGGTCTGAACGTGACCTTTATTAACTAAATATTAGTAAGTTCCGTTAATGTTTGCTCGATATTAATATGCCCAAGGGTTTTTAATAAGTATTACGTCTTCGGAAATGTTATATTTAAGTCATGTTTATATAAGGTTTGTTTAAAAGGTGGACATTATATACGCCAAATATA
The DNA here is from genome assembly GCA_902151445.1 of Timema monikensis. Lineage (NCBI taxonomy): Eukaryota > Metazoa > Arthropoda > Insecta > Phasmatodea > Timematidae > Timema > Timema monikensis. The sequence goes on along the minus strand of CABFVZ010000079.1, from coordinate 788,765 downwards.
GGCGAACTACATGTTGCTAAACAATTTGAACCGATCGTTTTACCAATAATTGATCATTGGGTTATATATAACCTATAACTTGATTTATGATTAAAAAGTGTACGCAGACCTGTATCACCCATAGTATTTTATAAACATGCGGCCTATCGTACAAAGACGGATCTTATAGGTCTCTCTTCTAGATTAAATTAAACGTCTTTGTCGATGATAGGAAGGTTTAAATTTGAATCATAAATGAATGTACTGAGGGAGTTAAAAAAAAAAGATTTGCTACTCTATCTCCATGCAAGTGCGAGTACATTTCCTTAACTCTATCCTATGAGTGTAGTTAACTGCAGATAGACGGGATCGTTATTAATATATGTAGTAAAATACAAATTAAAACAAATATAGGATTTGTCTTAGAAAAAATATATCAATAAATCCATTTTATTAAAACATTCATTATACGAGCAATAGTGTTTGAATCAATTAGAAGAAACGGTGGACAATTTATATCTCTACTGTCTAAAAACCATTATAGCTTAATATTCTCATAATGTATCAAATTGAGTAAATGGCTTCCGTGATTTATCTATATGGGGCACAACTTTTAGTTCATGACATCAAAAGAGTAGCAACACAAGGGCTCAAATAAATAAACAATATGGGATACTGTCACCGCCATTGATAGACGACAACGTTCATGATGAAAACTTATAAAACTTGATTGTCTTCTTTATTATTTTTTTCTTCGTTGCTTACTACCTCTCTGAACTATACTTATTTCACTACATTGAGGGCTTAGGGATAAGGAAGCTAGAATTTATATGAAATGTACCCACATTTGAGTGGAGGTAAAGTGAGAAACCATCTAGAAAAGAAAAACTAAGCCAGGAGTTGAACCTCTCGGACCCCCTACCCCCATATAAGGGTAGACCAGACTAGATAGGCTTCACATTTAATCCACATTCCCGCCTGTGAGGGTGAATATTACTGTCAATATAATTTATTAATAATCCTCTCATTTTCAAATCACCAGAGGATATGGGATCTAAAAATCTATGAAATTACTCTCTTTCAATAAAATGCAATAAAATAATAACAATTATGTTTAACGATGTGTTGTATAAATCTCGTGATATAAGTGGACTTAGAAATAATTAAATTATTCAATCTTTGCACAACATCTCGGCCATTTTACACTTGTCATCAACTCGTTTAGTCTGACAAAACTTTTTATTGATACTTCATTTTAGACGAGCACATTACCAAAATTCTTGTATCTTATAGTGAGCTTCATTTCAATAACTATTTTTATTTTTACTTACATGAACACTTTTAAAAATAATATTTAATTAATAAAAGACGGACGCTTGGAAACAAAAACCACTTTATTACTAATGTAATGCATGTCTAAGATGAAATCTAGGATCCTTAACCAACAGAACCTCAAAGTCTTATTTCGTGTTCATGCATAATTTTCTAAGTATTTGATATAAATGCATCTAATCCTCTACCCGCCAATCAAAGGGCAGATGTCAGGAGCTTATAAGTCACTCTTGTGGCTTAGCCTAACTAGATATAAAGTCTGTCCGTTTTGGAAATTGTTTATTTTCCCCTCACGTCACTACAACCTCACATACTTCAGCCGTCATTCTGTCTTCATGACTGGATGACTTCATCCAAAATTTAGAGGAGCTTGTTCGGAATTAAGACGTGTGGGGGGATTATGGGTATATTCGATGCGTACAGGCGTCAAGGCCTCTCAATGCATGCTAGACTACAGAACATTAATAATGTATTTTGTTTAATAAATTAAATAGAATTAAAAGATGCTTCAACAATATTGGTTTTTCGAACCCGGTACTCCCAACTTCATAAGCAGACGTGCTTCTGAACAATCTCATTTATTTTCCTCTAAAACTTAGGTTATAATAGTACCTGTTGCATAAATTTTGCAGGATTTCTAAATCATTCCATTATATGTGTAATTTAATTAAAACGGATCAAATAAAGTGTTCTACTGACTTATTATAAACTCGTGCCAGTGGGCACGCGGTCTGAATACCTTGCCAGAGACATCAAGGCCGTAGTTCAAGTCCAAGCCGGGTATAATGAGGCTGATATTTCCGAAATGGTTTTTCACCTTGCACACACCCAAATGTAGCTAAATTTCTTCAGAATTCTTAATTTTACCTTCCTCATTCCTACCACACTAGCGAAATTAATGTAGGCCTATATGTGACCCACTTCGGTGGCCATATAGTCTAACGCGCTAATCTTGTGTTATACTAGAATGCCAACGACGGGGAAATTAGGGTTCGAGCCCAGTCAGGCGCACTGAGGTCAGTTTTCCTAAATGGTTTTCCACTGTGCATAAACCGAGCTATTAAAGAGAACCATTGAGTAAAATAAATTTTGATTGAATGGTAATTTCCACGTACTTAATAAAGTCACTTGTATTTGAATATATTTATTTGGAAAGAGAATTTTATTTTACTAACCAACGTATCCTTCGCTTAAAGTGAATGGTATACCTTTATTTTCGTCGGTGAACATTTAGAGCACCCTAAAAGATACACAAACTTTTTTTTAGGTCCACAATGATAACATTTTACTTTATTATTAATGCTATTTTATAGGTACTTATTGATATTATCTCTCAAAAGTGACAGTTACAGATCACAAGACTTAAATTATTATTATTAGCACCACGTCTTACTACCCGTTCGGGTTATACGCACTTACGCTAATGTGTAATGTTAGGGTGATTGTGAGATGAAATGGAGGACCTACAGTTTAACGGGGAATCCGAACCACGGTGGAGGCCTGGCATTCACACATTTACAAGTTGTGATTAATACACGTCTTGTCAAAGGTGAAGGAAGGGTTTGGTAATCAGATAAATCTATGCCGGGACTGAGGATTGAACCCCGGACCCCAGCTCAGAAGTCCGACACCTTACCCCTAGACCACCAGGTCACCCAAATGATTTAAAGTTTTAATGCATGAATTTTATTTTTTTTACTTATTTCTTAGCACCGCGTTTTACAACCCTTTTGGTTTGTGAACATACTCAATAATTACGCTAGTATATTAGGGATGAGTAAGGACAAATTTAGAGGAAGTGTACCTACATTAGCGAGAAACCATTTAGTAAAAATACCTTTAGTAAGCCCAATGAGGTTTTTTTTTAATGTTATAAAAATTACAAAAATATTGGCCTAGATCTCGAGTTATACTCCCATTACGGCTTATATCAGAATAATCCGCTAGCAACCATAAACAAAAAAGTATATGTTATATTTCCTCAGTCAGACTATGAATATTTCCTGTAAAGTCTGTCGCAATTGGTTCTCTAACGTAGTGCCTTGGCAATCTCGTGGGAACCTGTCTTAATATCGCGTCAAAATACTAGAAACTAGAGCCTACTGCTTTTCTGAAATGTGTCCAACAAGTGAACGGTCGCTACAGGATGTAGGGAGAGCGTTTGTGTCGAACCAGTTCTTTCAGTTTAACACGCGTGGGCTCACGACTTCAATGCTATAACAAAAAAAACTTAGTATTTTTTTTTTATAAATTCAAATTTCCGTTTTAAACGAAAATAGTCCATGGGTTTAGTTTACGGTTTGACTCTCTAGGTTTCGTTTGTGATAGTTCCGTATGTTTACCTTTCGTAGGACCATAAATTGCAGGATTGTGATTAATTTGACAGCCCCAAAGGATTAGCAAGTGCTCCGAGGCAATCCACAGAAAAGATTTACTAATCCGACGTGAGTATAACTATTTTTTACATATCAAAATAATTTCGTTCCCTTATAGAACTAGTGGATTACACTTCTATTCTAGTTCGTGCCTTAAATAACTAAAATATATATATAAGTTATCTGATCTGCTATATCATATCCAACTCTAGTGCTTGGATTTTAAATATGTGTTCAATATATATATATATATATATATATATGGGTGTGTGTTTACATATATATGTGTGTGTGTGTATTTGAGATGAGTGATATGAGTGTGAGATAGTTTAATTTAACACATAGCACATATTTAAAATCCAAGCGCTAGAGTTGGATATACCAGATGTTGGTGTCAGCGACGTAATTATTTGTTTGGGGGAGAAGAAGTGGGGGTGTTAGTGTTCCCCCTCCCTCAGATGGTTATAAAAATTATTGCTCATGCACCTTGCCATACCAAACTTATTTCATTTATTATGTATATAATTATTTTATTTTATTGTTAAAGTAACAAAAATAGCTTTTACATTTGACTGTGGTAATTAATTGCTTTTTCCTTCACCTCTGACAAGACATCTTGTGAATGTGGGGAATGCCAGGTCACCACCGTGGTTCGGATTCCACGTTAAACTGTAGGTCCTTCATTTCATCTCACAATCACCCTACCATTACACATTAGCGTAAGTGCGTATAACCCGAATGGGTAGTTAGACGCGGTGCTAATAATAATAATAAAAATAATAATTAATTGCTTTTACTCTCCTACACAAAGTGTTTCAATTTATTTATCAGTTATTTACTTCATGCGCTCTTTACCACTGAGATACAAACAGAGAGAGTACCGTGTGACGTGTTGAAGAATAGAACTACTAGTAAATAATGTGATCTTTTATATTTATAAGAATGCCACCCCGCAAATTTCACGAGAATGTTCAGTATTAAAAGTAACTAGAACATAGACAAAAAGATAGACAACACACACAAAAGTATTTTAATAATAACAATAAGTGAAAATTTTACAAGACTGATAACACTCGGATTGTAGAAAAAGTAACAATTAGACCAAAAATATTCAATCCTCAAGTAAACATTTCTTTCTCTTGCACTAAACCTCCTTCCCTGCCTTCCACCCTTTTATCCAAAATCTATACTATCTATAATAATATTATAAGGAGGAGAGATTTGATTTTTTGTTTTTTTGTTTGTAATGGATAAACTCAAAAACTACTGGACCTATTTTAAAAATTCTTTCACCAATATTAAGCTACATTATCAATGAGTAACGTAGGCTATATTTTATTTTGATAATTTAATTTATTCCTCATAAAAATGTCGATAGTATATTATATAGTCGTTGGAAAAAAAAAGTTGTTGAAGGGAAAGTGGGGTTGGCGAAGGGGGCGGGGGGGGGGTAGGGGTGAGGAAAGAGGAATGAGATGAAAATAGGAGGGAGGATAAAAAAAAAAAGAAATAGGGATATACAGTGGTGGTAGGAGGGGTATTTTAAAAAAAAAAGTAAAAAAAGTTTTGATTTTATATTGACATGATGGATGATTTGAAGCTTTGTTTTACAGGATTCTTTACAATATTTTTTTACGGGGAAGGGGCCTAGTATATTATATGTATGTCACTGTATGTCATTTCTTAAGTTGGTGTGAGGTTATGGTCTGATGTTATTTGTTTAAAAACTATGCTTGAATTTAAAAACATTTGTCTTCCCGCTAAAGGAGTGTAAATTAGTTTGTTTGCGATAAATACACCGCTTTCACGGCTCCATATTTAGTTTGACATAAATATGTGTTCAGTTAATTTTCTACTAGCAGATAATAAATATCTTTTCTCATAGAAATCTAACTAGTGTAAATAAAATAGTTATGTTAACACAAAGTAGGCTATGTGTAATCCACAATTTTATTCTCATCTTTGTTTCACCACTTCTAACACAACATTTCATTTTATAAAATGTTTTGTTCTAGGTTTCTCAAACCATTGTACGCATAACTCAGGGGGTACGCAATGATTTCAGATAGTGCGCAACATACCACAGAACTTAAATTTATCGTATAACTTTTTTTTGTGATAATAAGTGTAATAATAAACAAATAAACCCAGATTTGACGTGATATCATGGACGTTAATAAGGTGTTTTTATTACCTCTGCCATGCCGTGTTTAGTTTGCCACTAAAGCTTTATTAAAGATTGGAATTACCGTTTATACTTTACCAGATAGCTGAAATTTGTGTCCCTTTATTTTTATGAAGAAACGGAAGGGGTACTTTTGTTAAGTCATGGCCAAAAAGGGGTACACTACTGGTGAAAGTTTGGGAAAAACTTCTCTTAGTAAATATCAAATCAATAAAATACTAGACCTATTCTATTTAGATTAAATAAAATTTACAGTAGGAACACTTGTATATCTTGGTATAAAATTAGCATATATGGATAAAAATAATGTTTATCACATCTTCTTCTGACCGGTGACCTGGTGGTCTAGGGGTAAGGTGTCAGACTTCTATGCTGGCGGCCGGGGTTCAATCCTCGGTCCCGGCAAAGATTTATCTGATTGCCAAACCCTTCCTTCACCTCTGACAAGACATCTTGTGAATGTGGGGAATGCCAGGTCACCACCGTGGTTCGGATTCCACGTTAAACTGTAGGTCTTTCATTTGATCTCACAATCACCCTANCATTTCATCTCACAATCACCCTACCATTACACATTAGCGTAAGTGCGTATAACCCGAACGGGTAGTAAGACGCGGTGCTAATAATAATAATAATAATAATTCTTCTGACAATAATACTTGCTTGAAAATTTGGTGAGGTGGCAGGTTATAAATTTGAAAATATAAATCGTAGAAGGAGAACACAGTTTGAAGATAAAATGATTAAGTTTTTTCTTACTTCTAATGAAATGTATGTATACAAATGAGAGTCACCTATTAAACATACAAAATAAATAAAATGCCTAAACAATATTTGAAATCATGTTAATATTGAGAAAATATTATTCTCCTTGGTTGTTTCGTGAATGTAGGGATATTTTCATTCATGCCCTTAGTCCAAAACAGCGCGATAAACCCGTTAAGAGAGTGTTCCTACATAATAATGGTTGAATACAGTCACTGTGTCGATATTTCCAACTGATCAACCGACCCATTTGTTCCATGCAAACAACAACACAGCACACACAGTATTATAACCGTTGCCAATGCATCATGCCTTTAATACAGCTTCCAGGCATTAGGAAATACCTCAGTGTGTCGCCGGGAAAATATGCTTCAAAGTAGAATTCACCAAATATTCACTAGCTTCAGAGATAGTCTCCATGTCTATTGAAATGTAGGATAAAGTCAATATACAGATTTTTATGTGTAAATAATGTTAATATTATCGAAATTTAAGCCTGTTACACAAAAAAATATGTATTTTATAATTAATAAAATATCAATATATTATACTCGTTACTTTTTAATTTGGGGAAGGGAGCAGAATAATTGGTTGACGTACAAACCGAACGGGTAGTAAGAAGCACTGCTAAAAAAAATGTCAAAATATATCAAACTACTGCACACTATAAGAAATAATATCACTTGTTTAAATACTGTACTCACTTTGATTTGCTTTGTTAGTAAACAATTTTTATATCACCACATCATTATTTGAAGGTTCCAATTTGTCAAATTTATGGTGACGCCATCACATGGACGTCAATTAAAATAAAGTTTCGATTAAAATCTGTATATAGGTAGTAAAAGAGCGGAAATAAAGCACATCATATATACTACTCATAGGATGCTCATGTATTATTATTATTATTATTATTATTATTATCACCGCGTCTTACTACCCGTTCGGGTTATACGCACTTACGCTAATGTGTAATGGTAGGGTGATTGTGAGAAGAAATTAAGGACCTATGGTTAAATGTGGAATCCGAACCACGGTGGAGGCCTGGTATTCCCCACATTCAAAAGATGTCTTGTCAGAGGTGAAGGAAGGGTTTGGAAATCAGATAAATTTGTGCCGGGACCGAGGATTGAACCCCGGCCGCCAGCACAGAAGTCTGACACCTTACCCCTAGACCACCAGGTCACCGACGATGTTTATGTAATTAACACCATTGTTGTATAGAAAAAATAGTACAATATTCCTTTATATAGGTTCATTTATAGTATCCATTTAATTTTTTTTTAATGTTCTTAAAACAATATTGTGCACAATATGCTGTCTTAATATGTGCCCTAGAAGGTTTATTATTGTCAATCAACTTGTACCTTTAATTCCTCTGTATGCTTCATCAAAGGTTAAATGAGATAGATAATAAAGGAGTAATTTATTGTAATATGCAATGTTCAAATGTTAACACAACCTGGTTCCACTGCTAATTTGTGCGAGGGATGTTATAGAGATGTCTCGAACTATTTATATAAACCAACATTTAAAAAAAATATTTTGTTTACAAAATTGTGTAAATTGTAACAGAATTACATAGATCTATTAAGAATGTCATATTTATCAATTTTATTTTTAACACCACGTCCGACTGCCCGTCAGGGTAATGGGCATACCTACTAATTACGCTCATATGTTGGGGATAAGGAAAGTTAAATTTACTGGAAGTATACACATTTTTGCAAAGAACGAGATTCGAAAACCATTTATAAAAACTACCCTCACTACACCCAACCGAGATACGAACCCCGATCTCCCCGTCATCGGCACTCCAGTTGACACCTTAAACCAAGCGGCCACCGAAGTGGGTAATGTCATCATTAAGTGATAGATTAGCTGTGTTCTAAAGAACCATCTTGGGAACGTAAAATCATATCGTACGAATATAATTATAAACAATTAATTTCAAATATTTTTTTTTAAGATCGTCATGGAAATTAAAAACAAATACGTATGCAATGGTGCAATCTTTATACGTAAAACCCCCCTTTCACCCTTTACATCATAGTGTTTGTTTTATTCGTTTACTATTATTATTGCCACTACTGGGAGTAGTAGTAGCACAACCACATAACAAGGCATGTGGACTAAATATCAATTTCGTCTAGTATGATTTTAAAGTAACGAATAGGTTGGGGCTCAAATCCCGGCTGTACTTACAAGGGTTAGGGATTCAAAAAAAGTATTTTTATACTTTCACTCCAGGCAAGTGTGAATAAGTTTTGTTTAAGTTCTACCTTCCTTATTTCTAACCCATCAGTGAAGTTACACTAGCCCCATGGCTTCTTTGGTGCTGACTGACAGCTCACAGCTGACAGCTGAAAGCTTTGAAAAGTTACCAGACCAAATTATTTACCCCTACGCTGAACCATATGATCTGTAAAAACATGTGTTTAGCAGCTGTCACTTCTGACGGTCAAAATTTAGTTATATACCTAAACGTTGACTGTCAGAAGTCAGCTGTGAGCTGTCAGTCAGCACCAAAGAAGCCATGGAGCTACTGTAATTATGGACAGCCAATAGGCCATTGTTAGTAAGATTAGGTGAAATTTTTTAAATAGCCTTATGTTGTGACTTAAAATAAAGATAATATCGCCGTTAAAGAGAATACGATAGACTATGACGGCGGTTTTCAAACTGTGTTCACGTTCCACGAGACAATTTTGTAATATTATATAATTGTTTTTCACAACATAAAGTAGAACCAATAGTTAGGATAGACAATTTTTTCAAATCCGAATAAAATACATTTTCCAAAGTCGCACCCATAACATGGGATGTTTTCCCTTTGTTTTATACTTTAACACTTGTAAAGTTAAACTTTCTTTACTTGATGGTTATAATACAGTGGTTTCCTGTTAATTGGTACACATTGACACTAGATCACTACGGTCCAATTAAACGGCTGCCCAAATCAAACGAAATTTTAACCTTAGTTGAAAAACAACATTTTAACAAAATAAAAAAGGCACGAATAAAATAAAAGGAATGTGGTAATTAAAGAAAGCACACTGTAGACCTATTTAATTTTTATCGGCATAAACACTTGTTTTGAAAATAACTAAAGCTAAACGCAAATAAATGTATAATGTACCGTATGTATGTAAAATGAAAGATAGTCAAAATGGTGACTGTGGCAATCAAAGGTTACACATTAATAAAGGTTCTTACTTTGAAACAAACTATCAAATGAGCACCTTTATGCACTGCAATTGAAAAATGTTAACACATGTACTTAATGCTGATAAAGGACTGCCTTTATTGTCTTTAATCACGATTTACACTTCCTCAACTAAGCGGCAAGTTGCACCAAATAAGAGGAGAAACTGCAGGCTAAATACTTTTTCTGTTCTTCAAATTATGTCCCAAATAAACAGATGCTCCCATTACCATTTGTTCCAAATTAACCAGAATCCATTGGCTTGATGTTAAAATGTTTATAAGGGCTCAAGCATGTATTTTTTCTGGTGCAAGGGCTTATTTCGTCTACAAAATTTTGGAACCCCTAGACTAATAAGAAATCAGATTCTTGTACACAATCGAAAAAATTATATATTTTTCAGTTCAATTAGGTTCATACAGATTCTCACCGGCAACATATTTGAAATTAAATGTTCATTCAAACCCTGGGCATCACTTTATAAACCTGTCTTCATCCAGTGACATCACTAAGACTCGATAGTAGAACAGGTTCAAAGATCATTTGTGGTCTGATGCTGTTCGGGATCCAGTTATTTGGTCACGTCCCTCTCTCCCATCTCCTCCTGTGGACCAGTAACCTCGTGGACACAAGAGATGCTGCTGATGTGGACTATTTTCACAGCATCTCACTTCCCCAGATACAATGGACGACATGATCACCCTCATAAAGCCATGAATCAACTGGTCTTGCATCTTTGTCAACCTTATAGCAGGACACACATTATTTGATACCGTCTCTCTTTTTTTTCATTCGTGTTTTGTAAACTTTTTCTTATTTTCATATTTTTTCCCCCCCTATATTAAGTCGAGTAACCAGATGAATTTGCTTCTTTGAAAATAAAAAACACAGGAACCACTAGACAAGGCTAAGCAAGATTATGAAAAAGTTGAAAGATCTGGAATTTTTCTTCTTTTTTTTTTCCTTGAAAAACTGGTGTTTGATACAGGTATTGTTTAAGAGGTTGTTCTCTTCAGGTTGTTTTCTCGGATATGTATTTTTCACCACCCCTCCACGAGATCAATCTAGTTTGGTACACAAAGTGAACGCAGCATCCACGTTTTCTCGTCACATTTCTAGAAGATGATACTCTTTTAGTGGTCTACGATTTCTTCACCAAGGTGTGGTCATCTTAGCTAGTTATTTGGAGAGTGTTCGCGTTCGTGTGTTTTTGCATTTCTTGATCTGCGTTTCTTTCATCATTAGGATGGTCTTGAGGACATTTTAATTGGTTGCCCAACGAGACGTCGCAAAAAAAAAGTAGGTTTTAGGCAAGTAAGTGGAAAAAAACAATTAAAACAATCATGGAAATGTGTTCCCAATAAATTTGGCACAGATACAAGGTGAGCAGCAAGATTTTGTTTTTTATCTTGATTAATAAAAAGCAACGGTAGGACCTTCAATTATCCCACTATGTATGTCTGAATATTAAAGTATATATTTATTTTCCTCAAAATTAAAATTAAATATTTAAGTTTTGTAATTTGCTTGTACCAAAAGGTTGGTAAGCTGAGATCTATTTAAATGGAGAATAAAATAAAAAAACAAAATGTATACTAAACAGGGTGATCGAAAAAGGTGTCCGGGATTTTATTTTCAAATATATATTGAAATAATTTAATAAACCATAATGGTTTAGATAATTGGATTAAGAAAGTAATGAGGTAAGTAATTAAAATGACGTAAATTGGTCAAATATTTCTAAAGATATTTAATTATGTAATTCCGGATACTTTTTTCGAGGATCCTGTATTTTGTACAGCACATAAACATAATATAATTTTTAAACTGCAATATGTACTTTACACAGTTATGTTGTTTGTTTTTCGTAGCAAGAAATTTTTAATAGTAAAAATACTAATATAATATATACGTAGTTTTTACACAAACATATATTTTCTCTATTTAGTCTCTTTGTTTATGTTGTAAGATTACTAAAAATAAGTGTTATTTAATTGTAAAAGTACTATTTTTATACAACCACCCTGCGCAAAACTGTATTCATAATGTGACTAAATAGGACCTGTATAAGATTAAGTAGCTCAACCATACACTGCGTCTTAAAGAATAAAGTTCGACTAATTTAATAAAACATTCTACAATAAATAACATATGACAATTTTCAAAATTTATTTAAGAAATAATATGCTTATTTTTGTTGTTCGTTTTTTCGATGAACCCAGCGACAAAACTCCTTATGATCGTTTTACCATCAATTAAATATGATGAAACATATTTGATTGTATTACTTTTTTACCTATTTGAAAATAAAGCCAGGTACCCTAAGATCATTTGACAAAATTTTGTCACTAAGCTTACGTATCGGTCAAGATGTATTATTTTATAGATGATAGAAGTTGCTTGTTGCTTAATTTAATATCTATATGTATTCATATTTAGATATATTCATATTTAATATCTATATATATTCATTGGGACTCTGGCTTTATGGCTTAGAGCAGTGTTTCCTAAACTTTCACTAGTCGAATTACTCTTTTAGAACCGTGTCTTAGCTAACATGCACCCGCCTCGGTGGCGTATTTGGCTAACGCACTTGTCGTGTTGAGCTCGACTGCTGAGGACGGGGAGATCGAGATTCGAATCTCAGTCGGGTGAACTGGGGGTGGTTTTTCCTAAATGGTTTTCCACTCTCCATCCACGCAAATGTGGGTTCACTCCCTCTAATTCAACCTTCCCAAATCCTAAATTCAGTAACGTAATTAATACTTAAAGCTTATAACCCGAATGGGTAGTAAGACGCGGTACTAAATATTATTATTATTATTAACTAACATGCTTTTTTCCAACTCTTACATCCATTATTGTTTCCAGCCTGTGGCCCAAGTCAGTTTTTTTTATTCAAGTCATATATTTTTTCACTGCCGGCTTGTTGGGCTAGGGCAAGCACAACATCTAGTTCCCGGCTGTCAATTTATCAATGTGAAAATCTAACCCCATATTTTAACCTATGATAAATTTTTGGCCTTGTCAGGAATTGAACCCGTGACTCTTAGCTCAGTATACAGATATGCTACCGACTTAGCTATAATGTCGGACTTTTTACAGCTTTTAATAATAATAATAATAATAATGAAAATAATAGGATATAGATACCTGCTATATATTAGGGCAGGCAAAGTCAGCCTTGATTTTATTAAAGATTTAATGCTAATCTTAGCTAAGTTGTGACAAAGGGAAGATAAATATTTTAAAAGGTAAATACATCACGTTGAAATCTGCTTTAAAATGTTTATAGTTTTTCACAAAAAAAAAATGTTTATGTCACGTACATCCTGAAATCATTCACGTACCCTAGTAAACAGTGATCTAACTCAATGTTACTAAAAGTTTTGGTGAGTAAGAATCACCAAATGAAAGCTTTTTATTTATCACCAGGTCTTACTAACCGTTCGGGTTATACGCCTATGCACTAATTTTGCTAATGTGCTAGGGATTAGGACGGTTGAATTTAGAGAAAGTGTATTCGCGTTTGCGTGGAGAGAGAGAGGAAAACCATTTTGGAAAACTACCCTCAGACCACCCAGCCAAGATTTGAACCACGATCTGTCAGCGGCAGTCCAGTCTATTGCGGGAATGATTCTTTAGCCGTTCGGCTACCAATGCGAGTAATTGGAAGCTATACGGATTGTGGGACTACCGGTCCCCTGAGAGACGGGAGGGAGGAGTGATTATTTGAAAGTTATGCATGAAATCATTACTTTTAGGCAGTGCCATTTTGTGACTATTTTTGTATAAATAAATATGTATATATATAAGATAAAACTAATTTACTAAATAAAATGTTAAAAAATCATGCAATTACTCTGATTTATGAAGTAATAGTTGTTTGATTATTTTGAACATTCTAAACCTAGTATTTCTTATAAATAATTGTTCAGATTTGTTGACTTAAGGATGGTACCGATCTACTTTTCTATTTGACTTTTGTATACCTAGAAAAAAATGCATAAATATATGGATATTTCATATTTAATCTTTTGTATATTTTAAAGTTTCTGTATTATGTGTGATGAACATTATTTAATTCATTAGTATTGCTAAGCTTTCCACGATCCTGAGAACTACATTTTGAAAAAAACTAAGATATCAATCTCACACTATATTAGATTGACGGTTTTGGGAAGATCAAGGTTATAATCCCGTTAGGGTTTATTTAAAGTAGAATTTTTCTGAATTATTTCCTCTCCTTCTCACAAGCAAAGGAAGACCTACATTTCCTCTCAAATCTACACTCCTCATCCTTACCTCATTAGTGAATATAATATTAAGATATCTCAAAAAAGTACCAAAAAAATCAATCCAGATACATTTCCAAGAATATTCCGTGCATAAGAAGCGTTAAATTTAATATTTTTTTTGCATTAAAATCCACATCTGTCAGTATGCGAACCAAACGTCCAGATTTATATTATAGTTTGTCAACAAGACAGGAAGATCTGGGTTCGAATCATGCCCGAGTGGAAGAACTGAAGATTTTCCCCCTAGATTTGTTCTCCCACTCGTTCTCCACACAAATGCAGGTGCACTCCTTCTAAATGCTACTTTTAACATCTTTACTTCATTAACTTAATTAAGTGCTGATGACATGAACGGGTAATATATTGAGAAGTGTTGATGAAATCAAACAGTTATCTTCCTGTATTATAACATTTCTAACATTGCATGACTTAACCTCAAATTAAACCCTCTCAAAAAATAGAATCCAATACATATTAGGGTGAATAAAATTTAAGAGAATTATAAATAATGTTTTTTAAATCATGTATAGTGGTCAGCTAAATAAAAATCAAAAGATATATATATATATATATATATATATATATCACTGAGGAATAAACACAAGGGTTTTTCATTTAAAATGTTTTTTACTGACATAATTATAACACTTCAAAAATATTATTTCTAATTGATCAAATTTTTAAAAAGTCTACTAAAAAATTGGTGTTTAAATTTGTGAAGCCTATAAACATGACCGATTGGTTTTATGATTATATTGGAGAACTTAGTTCAACCCTCTGAATATTCAGATATATTTAATTATTTGTGTGGATACAAAAAATATTAATATTCAAGCTTGGATGGAACCTTTATGGTATTGTGCCACTCACTGTCCGAGGTTTTATTTTATTAGTTTTCAAAGCATGGTCTCAACTAGCTAAGGATTTAGAAAGTGTCCTTAAAACACCTTTAATCATAGTAATTATAATAATGACATGGATTTAAAAAAAAATTATGTAGCTCATTTCAAATATCGCAAATAAAATAGGCCACACGAACGGAAACCTACCCATCGATCGTTTTACGTGTATTTTGTCCGTGAGGGACGTGTTCCGTGTCTAAATAAACAGGATTGGAGTTACCCATATTAAAATAGTTGGAAATTTAAGAATAATTAGAGTTAAATGTCGATCGGGTTATTTTTACTTGCTAATTGGAGGAAGGAAAGGAGAATGGTTGTAGGCGTTCTACTGAATTACATTTTCGAATGAAGTTATTTTGGTCAAACAAGATGAGGAAATAAAATACTAAAGTTTTTCTAATATTTTAAAATGTGTTGTATGGTTTTAGATGTTTTAAATTATGTGAGATTGAAATGGTTTTTCCTAACCGATTTTTTTAGTTTTTTTTTTAAATTAGTTGATAATTTACCATATTCACTATATATATTTACGTATTATGATTTGCCTCTAAGGACTAATTATTAAACTTTCTTAACTTTACTTTTTCCTTCACCTCTGACAAGACAACTTGTGAATGTGGGGAATGCCAGGCCTCCACCGTGGTTTGGATTCCACGTTAAACTGTAGGTCCTCCATTTCATCTCACAATCACCCTACCATTACTCATTAGCGTAAGTCCGTATAACCCGAACGGGTAGTAAGACGCGGTGCTAATAGTAATAATAGTAGTAGTAACTTCACTTTATAAATTAATGCTTTTAATTGCTATTAATTATCTTTTGACTCATTCAATGGACTAGACTGCTGATGACTGGTAGATCAAGGTTCGATCCCGGTCGGGTGAAATGAGTGTGGTTTTTCCAAAATAGTTTCCCACTCTCCTTCCACGCAAATGTAGCTATATTTCCTCTGAATTCAACCTTACTCATCTCTAACCCTGTAGAGTAATAAATCGAACCGGTAGTAAGACGTGGTGCTAATTTATTTTTATTTGTTTAGATAATAATAGGTGGCGGTCGCTCGGTCGGTATGGGTCTATTATGGACTTAGGTCATAGAGTTTATATAATAACTCAACATCATCGTGTTGTAAATAAATTATACTACCATTCTGATCATAAAACGTGAGGGGTATCAGATGAAAGATGAAGAAATTATCTTAAGCCATGTTGAGTAAACAGTCATCTCAGCTAACTGATTTAAATAATAATTATGTTTGAAATTTTATTGCTATATTTACTAAGGTTTTTTGTATTTTCTACAAACACACACGTATAGAAAGACTAGTTAACAAAATTATGCGTTGTAGTGTATATCTACTTAACCTTGATAAGTTAATCGAGCAATTGATACAATAAATCGCTATCTTTAAAGAAAGTATACACCCGCCTCGGTGGCGTAGTTAGCTGACGTAATAGTTTCTTGTTGAGCTAGATTGCCGAGCGCGGGGAAATAGAGGTTCGAATCTCGCTCGGGTGAGCTGGGGGTTGTTTTCCTAAATAGTTTTCCAATCTCCCTCAACGCAAGTGCGGGTTCACTTCATCTATATTCAACCTTCCCAATTCTAACTCATTAGAGTAATTGGTACTTAAGCCTATAAACCGAACGGGTAGTAAGACGCATTGCTAAGTATTATAAGTATTTGAGGAAATACTGGCTATTGAAGCAAAATCAGCCTCCAGACACTCGTTTTATCAACATTTTCTAAATAGTTCCAGACGATCATCCACACTACAACTCAAACTCCAGACAATATCTACATATTATATATTTTATTGGGAAAGTTCCCTTTAAAACAATTACTAAATCAATACTTTCCATTAAATATTTTTTCCTTAATCTTTGTAAAGATGAACGTTAGATTTCAGCCATTTTTTCCCCCTCATTTAGTTTATTTGAGGTATTTAACGTGCACTTTATGGACCGAATAATTATATTAGCACATGACTTATAAACTAACTTAAATCTAGAAAAGATATAAAATGCATCCCCCGGCTGTTAATTCATCACTGTAAAAGGGGGAAAACACATTTAACTAATAATACATTTTTCAGTCGTGTTAGGAATCTAGCCTAGGACCCTTAACTCAACTGAGCGAAGTTATTGAACCTATTTATTAAATAATAAGCAAAATCAATACATAAAATTAGCCTATAATAGGAATGGATAGTAAGACACGGTGCTAAAAAAAATTGTCCTTAGGAGTACAGAATGAAATTTCTGTAATTATACAAAATAAAACCAAGTGTGTGTATATATTATTGACTGATATAATTTTATTTGTTTTAAAATAAAAGGCTGCTGTAACATAATATTGATACTACTTAGGAAACATGATTTTACTCAGAGATAGTGGAAATCCAGCCCATAGTTCGGTTTAAGTCCACAAAATGATTTGTTGTGGCTTGCCGATACTTAAAAAAAATATTATTATTATTATTATTTACTAAAACTAGACCAAGGAAGAGTAACTCAGAATATTAATGATAGATAGTACCTTTTAAGATTTTTTTTTTCTCCAGCTAGATAATAGTATGGGTTCAGCAGTAGGTATGTTATTTTTAAATGCAATTTCTTTGAATTTTCAAAATGGCCCTCACAAGGTCCAAAATTGTTAATGGATTGCATAAAATGATTCACCGGTGATTTAACTACTTAACAAAGCGGATAACCTGAACGGTTAGTAAGACGCGATGCTGAAAAAAAAACTTAACAAAAGAATGCTTTAATTTTTGTATACAAGCATTTTTGATTACACATTACACATAAGTGTGTAATTTGTATGGTAATAATTATAATTTACTCATAAAAGTATTAATGTCGAGAGAAAAATGACTGTGGAAATGCATTTACATTACAGATAGAACCTATTATTTGCATAATTATTATGGCCTCGAAATAAGCCCGATAGAATGTCGTGAATTTTTCCGTGATGTGGTTCAAATTTCCGTAACCATTAAAACCACGCGTGTGTTGCAACAAGCTCGTATCATTAAATGGCTGTAGTGATTCAAGTTGATTAGTTTGATGGTATTAATACGTAATTATAGGGTTCAAATAGTGATAGGAGTAGATTATTTGCTAGCGTACTTGCGAGTTGATTTAGCACGACCCGTATAAAATCACTCCCATGGTTGGATAGAATACAAGGTTGTTCCGTTACCTATAAACTGCCAGTAGACAATTTTCTCTCTTCCACCAGCCTCTAAGTGACGTCACCCGATGACCCTAAGGCCGCTTAGCGAAAAGGGTTCGTAATCAATATTACTGGCCTTGGGTCTTTATTCATTGTTTCACACAATCATGATTCTGATCACTAAGTTTAATTTTAAACAAAAAAAATATTTACACATTCTTATAATTACTAATGTCAATAATGTTGAGTAAGGGGTCCCTCTCATGTTAGACTGCCGATGGCAGGGAGATCGGGGTTCGAGTGCTGGTCGGGTGGTTTATCTAAAATAGTTTTCCACTATCACTCCACTCAAATCCGGGCACACTTTATCTAAATATAGCCTTCTTCTATAACTCATTAGCGTTATAGGTACATATATGTATAGCCTGAACAGGTAATATGACGCGGTGCTAAAATAAAGATAGTTTGGTAAAAATAGTTCTCGTAGTTTGGGCTTACATTGTTTCTATTTTTCAAAAAAATTAAATTTAAAACAGCCATGTTACAAGCTTATAGTAGTGTAATTAATCTTAGTAAACATTCGGTTTACACGCGTAGCCATTAAGTGTATTGTACTAACACCTGTTTGTTTAATAGAAACTATTTTAAAGGTCCAACTTAGAAGCCGAGAAAAGTGTATTGTCAGATTGTCGTAATGAGCATAGCTACCAAAACCAAACTCAAATAGTATGATAATTAGTTGCACTTTCAACCTCCATTAAATATCAAGAGAGTCATAGAAATTGAGACGAGTGCAGGGACGAGAAGTTGAAGATTAAATTGATTGATTCAGAACGCCTTAGCTTTGCTGAAAAATAAAAAATAAAACTAATAGCAATCTTGTTTTTATTTTTTGCGCTGCGTCTTACTACCAGTTAGAGTTATGCACCCAAGTACTAATTACGCTAGGGATTAGGAAGGTTTAATTGAGATGAAATGCACTTGCATTTGCGTGTAAGGAGAGTGGAAGGCAATTTAGAAAAAAAAACTTAATGCACCCGACCGGGATAGATTCCTGATCTCCCCATCTTCGGCAGTCTAGTCCAACACGAGAGTAAGCGCTTTAGACTACGTGGTCACTGAAGCAGGAAGTTGCGTTTTTAAGACGGTACAGTGATTTATTGACTGATACGACGGAAATAAATAAAATTGCAAACCACCTGAGCTGGTCGACACATGTTCTAAATGTCAAGTCGGTTTGGTCTGGCTTACTAGTAACGGGGAGATCGGGGTTCGAGCCACGATCAGGTGTAATGATATTATTTTTCACTAAATGGTTATCAACTCTCCCTCCATGCAAAAAAAGTAGATTTCCTATAAGCTCTACCTTACTCGTCCCTAACACATTAGCGTAATTCATATGCAAATAGCCGAACGGGAAGTATGTTGCGAAGGAAAAAAAAACACATTCCAGCCCGATTAGCTATACATACAGACAAAAATTACAAATTCTATCGATACCTACATTTTCTCACAAATACAAGTTTAGAACACCATTTTTAAAATACAAACATATTCTTTGTGGCCAGCATTGGTACTATTTTGTTATATTATTATTATTGTTATCTTATAGGTATTGATGATATCTATCAAAAATGACAGCTGCATCACATGAATTAACTTATGAATACGTGAACATAGGTTTTGTAACTTATTATAGATATAGGATGTGTCCATTCGTAAGAAAATTTGGGTAGACAAGTATTCAGGCAAATATCTCGCTCGCTCTCTCTCTCTCTCTCTCTCTCTCTCTCTATGTATATATATATAAAGCGAAAGCCCTGACTGACTCACTCACCCACTCACTCACTCATCACTAATTCTCACACTTCCCACAGAGCTAGGCGGCTCAAATTTGGCACAGGTGTTCCTTATAAGCTAATTAGGAGAATTAAAAATGTTTCACTCCGATGTTTTGGGATTAAAGGGGGTGAAATCGGAGTAGCTATCTTAATCAACAATATTGATTTATAAACACTTTTTAAGCATTTAGAAGGTAATAGTCCGATAAGTTTGTTTTAATTATGCCTTCTAAAAAATATAGCAATTAATTTTAACCTTGTAGATGCTTCTAAGGGGTGGAAAATATGAATACAGACAATTTATTAAAATATGTGATTACGTTTTAATACACAACTCCAAGAGATGGTGGAAATATGTAGTTTATATTTTGTTGAATTATGTGGTGTTTGTAGTGTTTGTGTGAGTGAGAGGGCCCAGCCCGGGGTGATGTGTAGTGTTGGAAGNGCAAGGGAGCCTGCCAAAAATAAAACTTTCCATGAGAAACGATACATGGTCACCTCCTCAAGGTGTTTCTCGGATAGCGAGCGCTAAGAACCATGCCATCAAATTTCAAACAAAAATTCCTTATTTTCATCCAAAAATAAATAATAACACAATATCCCGTGCGACGAACGGGCATTCAGCTAGTTAATAATATAAGGAAGTGATAACTACAAACGTTCTTAAAACTACTTTATTATATAAACATGTAGATTAATGTTATTTTCAGCTATAGATTTTGATGGATATATTAAAATCTGAGTTACCTAAAAAATTAAAAAATGGTCCAACAAAATCGCACAAAAATGCTTATATTGTCTATTATAGATTTGAAGAAAATTTTCAAAAATATGTTTTTAATAAACTATCTTTAAATAGGTTTTCCTCATAAAAACCAACACATATTCTTTTTAACAAACTTTCTTTATTTATAAATTTTAAATAAAAATTTTTAAATATCCAAACAAATTGAAAATTTCCAAAAATAAGTTATTTGTAAGCTATACATTATATCGTTATTTTTGATTTGTAAAGATAAAAAAGTTTTCTTATTTGTCATGAGCATCTATTCTCAGATCTATTTTGAGCTAACTCTTCAGTCCTCCAATATCAATTTAGGACAAAATCGTTTAAGTTATTTTTAAATTATTCAAATTTTACCCAAATCGGTTATCAAGTAGCTACTATAAAATTAATTTGTTAGAAAAAATATGTATATATTTACTTATAATGTCATTAACTTAACAGATACTTATCTAGGAACAATTTACTGGAATTATTTTTTAATATAAAACATTTTAAAAATCAGTCATCAGTAAACTAAATATATAAAAATTCCCTCCCCCCCCTAAAAAAACAAGTAAAAAGTTTTATTTGTGATATCAAACAATTCCCAGACATACCTACATTTTAAACAAAATCTTTAGTGCCACTATCAAAATATTCTGAACTTATTTTCTTTGAATCCCTCATCAGTAAACCACTCCTTAAAGAATTCTTACCCAAATACAAAATATGTATTTAGTGTTATTAACACTCTCTAGTAAATCATCTATAACCAAATAGTCAAAGCCATTTTTAAAATAGTTCAAATTAAAAAAAAAAAAAGTAATCAGTAAGCTACCCTCTATAAAAATAATACCCTAAAAGCCAGTATAAAGTAAGGCCCCCATATCCACGGCTAATACGTTCCTAGAGCTATTACGGGCACGCGGATAGTACCGAACTATTATATAGCCTGATATTAATGTAGCTTACATAAATACGGTAAAGTTTAATTGATGGCTTATTCACAGTACCACATTACCAATATTAAATAAAAACATAATACTAACGTGTACTTACTATTCTCCATTCTTCTGGTTGTGACGATCACTGATGATGATGATAATGATGATTATGAATTAAGTGATATACAGTACATAGAAGGCGCGTTTGCGCTTCTGATAATATGGCCAGTTCTTTCTTGGCACGTGGTTTGAAATTTATAAACAATATTTTTCTTTAACTAAAAATAAATAAAATTGGGCAGCGGTAAACCACGGATAACTGAGCCAGTGGATACTGAATCCGCGGGCACGGAGGCCCTTTCTGCAATGTGTTATTTTTCATGTCAATCCATCGATATATATAAATCCCTTTGTAATCTAATCACTAGAGAAATTTTGAAATGTTTCATTTATTTGAATGATTAATCATTTGTAAACTACACTTATATGATTTTTTTTTTTAACCATACAGGGACATTTTTCATGTAAAACAATCCCAAGATACTAATTTAGAACCAAATAATCAGAGCTCTTTTTAAAATAATAGGTTTTTGAGTAATCAAATATCAGTAGGCCTAAATTACTCATCAACGAGATTTTACCATCCAAACTAATATATTGTGTTATTTTTCATACCATGCAATCTCAGGATTTAGTTTACATTTTAAACTAATTTGTTACAGCAATATTTGAAATATTTTGAATTTTCAAATATCTCCTATCAGTGAAGGCCTAATACGCTTCAGCGAATTTTTGCTCAAAAACCAATAATACAATACTATATGTCAAATAAATCCTAGATATTCAAATTAAACAAAATCGTTAAAGCCATTTTTGCAAAATTTGTAATTAAAAAAAAACACTCATTGGTAAGCTATCCTTAATTTGAGGGCTTGGGTCAAAATTTAAAAAATTCGTCCCGCGTTATAGCCATATAAGATTTAACTATCAAGTGTGAACAAAATCCGTCCAACCGTTTTGAATTCGTGGCCAGTGACGGACAACCAGACATGAGGACAGAAAGAATTTTAAAATCCACTTTTTCTGGTTCGGATTCATATAAAACGTAAAGATTAGCCATAATCTCGAGATCGATTTTTTTCACGATTAAAATACTTTCTCTTGATATGAGAAATTAAAAAGTAAAATATTATCAATGTTTACAGAAATTTATTATTACTGTTATTATTTTAAGAAACACCCTATCATGTTCCTACTCTATTTTACTTGGCAGGGAAAGAAAGTGAATTGAAAGATCTGTTATTTTGGTAGCGCTTACATTGAGATACCTAGTACAATCAACTTCCCAGAGATACGAACCTAGTTTTATAGCTTGAATACTTATTATATTGGAAGTAATACATTCCCTCAAAGCTTCCCGTGAAGATGAAGAGAATCATGAAAATATTGTTCTTTAATAAGATTAGATAAAAATTTGAAATATTTATTATTATTATTATTATTAGCACCGCGTCTTACTAATCGTTCGGGTTATACGCACTTACGCTAATGTGTAATGGTAGGGTTATTGTGAGATGAAATGGAGGACCTACAGTTTAACGTGGAATACGAACCACGGTAGAGGCCTGGCATTCCCCACATTCATAAGATTCACAAGATGTCTTGTCAGAGGTGAAGGAAGGGTTTGGTAATCAGATAAATTTGTGCCGGAACCGAGGATTGAACCCCGGACCCCAGCATAGAAGTCCGACACCTTACCCCTAGACCACCAAGGTCACCTAAAAATATTTATCAATATGATTAAATGTTTGTTCAAACAGTATATCATATTAGTCCCATATTATGTCAATTAAGTAGAAATGATCAGAGGCCATGTTTTCTAAACTGGAAATAACTTTTATTTAATGAATTTGATGACTGTATGAGTATAGTAACATACAATTAACATCAAATCCAATAAAATCTCTAAGCATATGGCTAATGTGTAATAGCTCAGTTTTTGTAGTCTGTACTGTAGATATCCAACCCTAAATGTTATGGTAGTTTAATGAAGGTCAAAAAAAGAAAACCTATTTTCTCAAAATTTGCTCTAATGGTTTCGATTAAATTTTATACTGTTTATCATCATAAAAAAGATTAGAATTCTTAGTTTCTCATGAAAATGACATTGAGGGTAATTTACATGGAGTTACTTTTCCCATTTTTATCATCTCTCTGCAACTATTTGAAATACGATATAACTTATAATCCTACAGTTGTAGTAGCCCCTACTATTAAAGATAAAACTCTTTTATTTTAAATAAATTTTTATAAAACCAACAATGTCTAGATACATATATTTTTTATTTCAGGTCTTTGGAAATGAATTTGTTTCTTTGTTCTCTGGTCAACCAATATGTTCTCTTTTCTCAATTTTTCTGTAACAATGTTTCTATTTCCTAATGCCATAGAGTAGGTAACATTGTCTATTATTTCATTTATGATCTTTGGTGCAGTGTTTCTACAACAATGTGTAGACCTATTGTTTCGTTTAACAAATCTTACGAATTTTTAGTAAATGTATACTTAATATAAAAATGAGATAAAATGTGTGGTGCACCGTACCATTTATTTGAGAACGGACCTATACAGATACGATAGAACGACTTCTAAACAGCGACAAGAGTCTGATTGGAAGGGGGGG
>CABFVZ010000079.1:745998-763823 GCA_902151445.1 Timema monikensis | reverse complement strand
CAAAATTCCTGAAACACGTATTTATTTGTTTTACGTCAATAACCGAAATACAAAATTTTGTTTATGTAACTTTCAAAATAACGGATTTTCATACATATTATCATCCCCTATTTTGACCCCTTTGGGGTGGAATTTTCTAAAATCCTTTCTTAGTGTGTGCCTACATAACAAAATGAATATACAGTCCGAATTTCATACTTGTAGCCTCGATAGTTTGCGCTCGGCGATGATGAATCAGTCAGTCAGTCAGTCAGGACATGTTATTTTATAAGTATAGATAATACGACAATTGTATTAAACTGTACAATTGTCTTGATACCTACACTGTGAACTTGTTAGTTAATATTTAACTTTTTGTTGCTATAATACATCAATAATTTTGAACAAATAGTGCCCGCATCATAATGTCTACACAAACACTGGAATATTAACAGGTTTCTGCCAAATACAATGTAACGCTCTACTATATACTAGGTAGATATAAAGGTTTTCCTAATAACTAGGTGGCCACATGGTCTATGACACTACTTTCACAGTAGACTAGACTGTCGATGACTGGGAAATCAAGTTCGAATCTCGGTCAGGTGTACTGAGGGTGGTTTTCCAAAATAGTTTTCCACCCTCCCTCCACACAAATGTGGGTATATTTCTTCTAAATATAACCTTAATAATCCCTGAAACCATTAACTTAACTAATACATAAGTGTATAATCCGAACGGGTATTAAAATAAAGTGCTAAACAAACTAGATATATTTAAATTAAATAAATACGTCTAGAGTTGTTCTCTATCAAACACAGTGGTGGATTTCTGGTGAGGAAATCCCACCTCCAGTATTCTTGGGAAGGATTTGATCCCCGACTTCCCAAAAAATGGTGACCACGTGTGATGAAAGTCTAACGACTTAGCCTACTCAACCACTACTGCGCATAGCTACCACAATGGTTGGTAGATTGTTTTTTTATTATTAATAGTCTTTAGTGCCAGTATATTAAATAATCTAATTTAGTTTTCTTATGCCTACACTTTAAACCAAGTTAACAAAATAAGGAGAGAGAATTTCAATAAAATAACCATTATTTGCGTTGATGAAAGTAAACATTATTAACAAACTTATCCCTGGGGTACCTGGATGTGTGTCAAACTTCAGACATCCAGCACACAGCCAAGAAAGTTATCTTACACCTTACCTTACCTTACCTTACCTTACACCTTACGTGTCAAAGAGGGTGAATTTTGAAAAACTGAAACAACTATTCATTTGGAGAGTAGATGGTAAACTACCAGCAAGTGCTCAGAACTGGTGGTCACTAAGACATAGGTGTCATTCTCCTATTTTCTGATTTACTGATTATAAGGTGTAGGCCTAATAAGGGTCCTATTTTCTTAAATAGTTTTTTTCTCCTTTTATAAAAATATGTTTATACCTCTTCTAAATCCTAACTTTGTCATCCTTAGCCCATTTGTGTAAATATGCTGATGGACCAGATGTGAGGTAAAATGCTAAAAAAGTAAAAATAATATGAAGTGGAAAGAAAAATAATCCCCGATGCACCTGGTTAAAATCGAGCCATGACCTCAAGGAACCAATACAAATGCGTTTATTTTCTACGAACTCAAAACCAAATCGGAAGAACGTTCCAGATACATAATTTTCTAAAAGTTTGGGATGCAAACCACATAACAATGTATTATTTGCTATTAAAAATATGTTTATTTCTATAAAATTTCAAATTATTTGTATATGATTGTAATTATATTCGTTTTAGTAAAAGTAAGTTGAACACAGACAATGAGAAATAACTAAAAACTTCAGCGTCAATGCCATCATCAGTAGATGAACTCACGTATCTTATGGGCGAGATCCATAACCTTTTGACACGTTTCTATTTAGCTTTTTTTTATATATGTATGTTATGGTAAGTGTTTTGATTACAGGGCGTGTGCATTAAGGTGAAGAAAATAATAATATTCTGTTTTTATTTTTATAGAGACGCGCGGCTAACAGAAACTTTATCTTCCACCTTCTGGCTAAAATGTGGGCATGGTGGGAGATGTTTTATCTGCGGTATGCATGGATACAAAAATACCCACCGCACGGTATTCTTGTTCACATACTTAAAGAACGTTGACCTTGGTGAGATTTGTTGGACGAGTAGCTTAAAATACTGGTACGTCAGTGATAAGTATAGCACGATTCTGGTAAGAAAGAACCTTTTAGAAAATACTATCATTTTTGTTCTGTCAACATCAATAATATTATACAACATTATTAGTATAATTTTATAGGTATTGATAATATCTATCAAAAGTGACAGCTGTATAACACATCACTTGGCGTATAAACACATGCCAATTGTTTTAATAACTTTTGGTAAATATCAAAAAGGTTTCTTTACATATAAATCTGGTTGTATATCGTGATGATTTGATACATATTTTGTTAGCTTTGTAGAAATCGTCCTTTTTATATTTTGTCATAGGAAGTAACTATCACGTCATTAAAAGAAAAACGATTTTTAGGTTCTAAAAGGATCATACTATTTAAATGACTCCAACTCTTGGAAAGTTGTTTTTGACATGCTAGCTTGCATACAAAGCTTTTCTAGTTTACATTTTTTTAATCATCCTCCGATAAGCAATACTAATGTCAGAGATGCCCAAAACTTTGTAAAAAAGTAAAACTCCTCTCAACCTTGGTCCTCAAGAAGCAATAGAGATCGTAGTGCTACCCATGGAATACATTGTTAGTGCTTCTTTACTTTAGGTGCCGCTATAAAACCAAATATTGACATCGGAATTTTAGATTAGAAATATTGTGTTCAATCAAGCCTGGTGTTGTCAAATGTGGGCAAACATCTTACTTTGGTTGTACATAATATATCCAGTGTAAAAAGTTACAATTAATACCATTTTAAAACTTTGTAATGTTGACTATTATATTTGATTGCTATGCAAATGTTGTTTGGATTCTGTTTGGTTGAGAAAAGTATTGTGTGCCTCGCTTATAGTTTCCAAAAACAAGAGTGAAACCTGCTCCTAACTTGAGTTCACAGGCAGTTAGTGCAAGGGGGTGGGGGGGGCTAGCTAATGTTGTGTGGGGTGACCTGGTGGTCTAGGGGTAAAATGTCGGAATTCTGTGTTGGGGGTCTGGGGTTCAGTCCTCGGTCCCGGCACAGATTTATCTGATTGCCAAACGCTTCTTTCACCTCTGACAAGACGTGATCAATACCATGCCTCCACCATGGTTCGGATTCCACGTTAAACTGTAGGTCCTCCATTTCATCACACAATCACCCTACCATTACAAATTAGCATAAATGCGTAGTACCCGAACGGGTAGTAAGACGCGGTGCTGCTAATAATAATAATAATGATAGTAACAATAATAATAATAATAATAATAATAATAATAATATAGAGGAAATTCCAACATTTGAGATTGGGAACGGTAGCATGTCTGTCTGTCTATGAGCTAAGTGTCTCGGGTTTGATCCCTGGCATGTCCGAAAAATATATTATTGGTCAAATGTGTCTCCCCTCTCACAGTGATAAATTAACGGCTGGGGACTTGATGTTGTGTCTGTTCTAGTTTTAATTTATTCTATAAGTCGTGTGCTGATATAAACAGTTGGTTTAGAAAGTGCAAATTAAATACCTCAATTATATAAATAATGTAAACGATGAGTGGGACGCACCTAATTTTTAAAAATTAATTCAACGCACCCAGCCGCAATTAGAACCCCGACCTTCCAATCAGTTACTAACTAAACCATATGACCTTGACATTTAGACCATGTCCCAACCGGTTTCTCATAACTGAACTTTAATTTGATTTGTTTAAAATATTTATTTTGCATGAAACAGAAACAAACCAAACAATCGGTGGCTCTGTAAACAGAATTTTTTTGTTTTTTTTTCTACGTTACGTCTTACTACCCATTCTGTCTACCAGCGAAGTAGTTTGTTCATTACAACTGAAGTCTTATTTATGTTTCATAATGAGAATACTGAAAAAGTGGATTGTTCTGCCTGGCTTACTGGTTTGTAATATTTCTGGTTTTAGCTAACAGCTGCTTTATAATTTTTTTCAGTGGCATCACTAGAAATGGCCAATTTGTTGGCCGTAGGGAAAGGAGAGATGGGAAACTTTCAATAAATAAGATTAACCTAAAATTAGGTCTATATTTATATCACAAACATATTATTATTACTATTATTAACAAGAAACGCACATTATATTAAGTTATTTGAACAGTCTTCAATCGCTTGTATTTCCTGAATCTAGTGTATATATATATATATATATATTTAATGGCTCTTATCTTGAATAAGTACCACCGAAAAGCAGTGCTCACCTTTGTTATTCAAAATCATTAGATTGTTAAGGGGAATATTCAAAATATATGGGAGCCTTCTCCCTCCCCTAGCTCCCACTTCCGGTTAACCCTCCCATCCTTCCTGCTTTTATGATAAAAGTATTAGTAAATATATTTTAGACTATTATTGAGGGAAAATTTTTCTAAATACTTAGCAGAAGTTAATTTGGAAATCGCATTACGATGGAAATGTCTTTGTGATTAATTTTAAGTTTTAAACATACACACAGACAGACATAATTGCAAATACCACTTTTTAGGGTTCACGGGGTCATAAGATGTCGACATCCATCAACATTTCAGGTTAGATTTTTTTTGCGGTCGCAATGCTTTATCTTTTGTGTTCGAAAAGTTAAAAAAATATAAATATTTGCCTAGAGCTTGAAAGGTATTGGATTTGTAAAAATATGTTTAGAATTAAATATTTGTATTAATCTTGAATTTGATTATTTGACGATCACAATACTTACTCTACCTGTAAGATAGCGAGAAAGTAAAAAAAGGAACAGAAGAGTTAATACTGTGATATGGGCTTCTGACCCCGACTCGAAAGGTGAGAGTTCAATCCCAACTGGGTACAAAATGAGTGGTTTTTATCTGACTGTGACGTTTACATACTTTCTCCAAGCTAATGTTTTTTTAGCACCACGTCTTACTACCTGTTCAGTTTATGCGCATGTGTACGAATTACGCTAATGAGTTAAAGATGAAGAAGGTTGTATTTAGAGGAAGTGCACCCCCATTTGTGTGAAGTAGGTGGAAAACAGTTTTAGAAAAACCCACCCTCAGTACACCCAACACACATTCTGACCCCGATCTAACCGTCATCAGCAGGCATGTCCTTAGACCATTTAGCCACCGAAGCACGTAGTAGAACAAACGAGTGCACAAGTAATTATTCATCTTAAACAATAGCTGGGGGATTAACAAAGGACCTCTTGATGAGTAATGAACCTTTCTTTACAAAATATCGTCCATGCAAAACAGCTGAGGGAAAAATGCATCTACGTGTAGCGCGCCTTAATATTCGTATCGGCTTTCCAAATATTTATACTAATTTTTATTTATTTATTTATTTATTTATTTAGCACCGCGTCTTATACGCTTAGGTAATAATTACGTTAGTGGTTTAGGAATAAGGAAGGTTGAATATAGAGTAAATGAGTCCGCAATTGGAAAACAATTTAGGAAAAACCACCCCCAGTCACCCTACCGAGATTTAAACCTCCATCTCCCCATCTTCGGCAGTCTAGCTCAACACGATACTAGTGCGTTATCTAACTAAGCCAATGAGGTGGGTTATTTATACTAATGAAACAGGGACCAGAAAGATAGAATTTGGAGGTGATAAACTCGCATTTGCGAGGCGGGAGTGTGGGAAACTACCGAGGAAAAGAAAACACCCTCAATCCACAGAGCTGGGACTCAAGCTTTTCAGCAACGAAAAACCAAACGAGACTGGCGTCTTGGTCTGTGCGTCCACCGAAGAGGGCTATTGAGTAAAATAAAAATATATAAAAACAAACGTAATGATATTAATAATGATCCTGATGCAGTCTCACGCAATTAACGGGCTATATACTTTGAATATTTATGTATACTGAAAATAGATAGCTATTATAAAACTAAAAAGCATAATGGCTCTGCGAAACAGGTCCAATTGACACAAAAAAGGAGCGTTTTAGCAGCCTTACTGTACTGTTTCTTTTGAAACAGCTTGATATACTAGACCCGACCGTAATTTCGACCATCAACAATAATCAACCTCCAAAAACGGTTATGCGCTGTCCACGTCCAATGTACGTGGTCAGTTTTAACAAGATGTGCCTTGACGACAGACACACGGTCCCCTTCGGTCTTATTGGCCGTCCCGCGAA
This sequence comes from Timema monikensis, assembly GCA_902151445.1. NCBI lineage: Eukaryota > Metazoa > Arthropoda > Insecta > Phasmatodea > Timematidae > Timema > Timema monikensis. Next base: position 757,567 of record CABFVZ010000079.1, on the reverse strand, counting down.
CGTCAGGCCAATCCCAATAATCCCTCATTCGCAAGACCCGAATAGTTTTCAAATTCGCACCTGGAGATCCGACCAACGTGAACTAAACATAACTCTAAAACGATTATGGGTGTTTTAGAAATGTTTAGTAAGTAATTTGAAATTTCAATTTAGGTCGTTAATAGATCAACTTTTGTACCCGTATGAGTGACCAGAACTAGGTGCAAAGTGGGTGAGTTGGGCGATTCCCACATCCATAAGAACCGGAAAATCTGGTTTCCTAAGGAATACGTTTGCAAGTGATGTGTTTAATTCGGAAACAAGACTAGGAAACGTATCCCGATTCAAGCGGAAACAAACATCCCCCTCAACCCTGTCTTTTCCTTGTAATGGTATCGAAATGATGCTGGTGGTCAGTTTTAAAATGTGGAAGAACAGGTTGGGTTTCAACGGACAACTCTGGTCTAACGTCTACGACAAGACAGTACAAACGTTTTTAGGAGGAAAAAAAGGTGGCGGGAAAATTACGCGCAGTAGACATATGTTCTTATTTTATTTTGTTTGAATTGGCTTAAAATGTAATTTTAAATAGCTGCCTGTTTCTAGGACAAGTTATTATAAACGGGCATAGGCAAATACTTCATCAAGTGAGAAGTTGTGCGGCCAATTGTCAACAGAAATATCACAAAATGAATTAAAGCCTTGGAGGGAGTTTGCATTACTTCTATTTCTACCCGACTGGGCTTATACTATATCTAAAACAGCTTGAACATTTCCTTTATCAAACATTTCCACATATTCTATTTAATAATCACTAGGAGTTGCGGAACATTTATAATAATTTTCGGGGCACAGTAATTGTAAACATTGAAACTTGCAGTCAAAGGCGCATTACAGTATATTTGCACTCGAGGGCAGATAATATTAGTGACTATAATTCTTTGTATTCAGATTATGGTGGCTTGTTTTTTTAGTCAAGTTTTGACATATTCATATAGGACTAGGACTATCACACTTGACACAATACTGACGACATGAAATACTGTATACTTAAATTATATTGACGAGTCCTTCGATGGCTGGCGCTACATTCTAGCTACAGCCTGCTACCAACACGTATATTAGTTAGAAACTCAGCCATATCAGCGCTTGAGTAGAGAAGAAGGAAACCGATACCTTTTTAGTCAAGTTTATGATGTGTAGTGGCATCAATTTTGATTTTATTCACATGAATGATATCAGTTAACTTAATAATATATTTTACTCCCCTCTAGATAGATGGTTCTTCCAAATCGAAGCACCCTTTATCCCCTTGTATTCTTACCTCTTTATTTTTTCCTGATAATGAAAAGGTTTTGTTAATTTATCGATTAACTTATCTTTCCTATGACTTTGAGAACCTTTTAGCACATTATTCCCCGAACTTTCATCCGTCGTGCTCCCATTTTGGGGCAGTTCCCTTGAAAATGTACCCCTTCCAGCATTTTCTAAAACAATAGATTTTTTTAAAATTTTAATCTTTTAAAATATAGAGGGTATTCCCAAATTTTAATAAGGATTTTGTGGTGAGAAAAACCAAGTTGTGTCAAAAGGAAAGAAATACAGTACATATCTCGGAAAAATGTTCACTAATTTATCTATCAGACTTACTGTCATAAAAAATGTATGATTAATAACACTGTGATATGTCGCGTACATCTGTTTGCGAACCACTGTTTTAGAGAATATAAAAAAAGGATTGAATAGTAATCAGTATAATTAGTTTATAATGGCTTCAATCGAGACCTTCTGGCAAAAATGCGGGCTAAATTCCACATCTCTTACCTGAGAAGTGTATATACTAAATATACTAGCAGTAACTTAGGGGTTCGTCAATCTGCTAATCTTTATTAACGCCGGGATCACGATCAACTTTACGTTAACTTAACGTAACGTTCACTTAAAGTTATTATTATTAGCACCGCGTCTTACTACCCGTTCGGGTTATACGCACTTACGCTAATGTGTAATGGTAGGATGATTGTGAGATGAAATGAAGGACCTACATTTTAACGTGGAATCCGAACCACGGTGGAGGCCTGGCATTCCTCACATTCACAAGATGTCTTGTCAGAGGTGAAGGAAGGGTTTGGTAATCAGATAAATCTTTGCCGGGACCGAGGATTGAACCCCGGCCGCCAGCATACACTTAAAGTTAACTTAAAGTAAAGTAAAAGACCTCCCAAGACATATTTTACGTTAAGTTAACTGCAAGTCAACGTTAAGTTAAGTGCATCGTGATCGCTTCCATTTAAACACACGAGGAGGTCCTTTACGTTAAGTTACGTTAAGTTAACGTTAAGTTGATCGTGATCCCGGCATAAGTTCATCAGTTGAACAGCAGTTTAATAAATGTAATAGAAGCGCCTCAAGCTTTCCTCGTGAAGTTCTTGTGCAAGTTTGTTGAAGGAACCCTCTTCGGTTCTAGATGCATGCATCCAGACCAACCACGAAGGGAAGAGGGGGACTATCGGTACCGTGGTACCGGGCTCGGGACATTTACCGGGGCTGGGTACGTGGCTCGTAATTATTTTTGTAATAGATGAAATAAAATAATCTAAAGATTAAATATGAACAACAATCAATAAAACCTACATCAGTGGTCAAATGGTCTAAGGCGTCACACTTGAGTTAGACTAGACTGCTGAAGACGTGGAGATCAAGGTTCAAATCCTAGTCGGGTTTACTGAGTGTGGTTTTCTAGAGGGTTCCCCACCTTCCTTCCATACAGATGAGGATAGGTTACCTCTAAAAAAATTCCTTCCTCACCCCTCCACCGTTAGTGTAATTATGAGTAGGCCTATAACCTAAACAAGTAATAATAAATAAACATCACGAATGTAAAATGCTTATCCATATTAAGGACTAGTGCATGCCCAGGCCGTCAACTTGGGCTTTCATTGGAGGAACTTATCGGAATAAAAAAAGGGTCGGTCAGCAGTCTAAGTATTATTATTATTATTATTATTATTATTATTTAGCACCGCATCTTACTACCCGTTAGGGTTATACGCTTAAGTACTAATTACACTAATGGATTAGGAATTGGGAAGGTTGAATTAAAGGAAGTGAACCCGCATTTGCGTGGAGGGAGAGTGGAAAACCATTTAGGAAAAACCACCCCCAGTTCACCCGACCGAGTTTCGAACATCGATCTCCCCGTCCTCAGCAGTCGAGCTCAACACGGCAAGCGCGTTAGCCAACTACGCCACCGAGGCGGGTCAAGAGTCTAAGTAAACACAGCTGAAAACTTGGGACAGGTCAATCTATAATTTAAATCGATAATGAGCTCACACTTTCAAAATCAATAAAATTATTCACAAGTTTGATATTCAGAGAGGAAGGAAAGCAAAACTATATTATGTTTTGGTAAATGTTACTATCTTATGAATACTTCTGGAAGATAAAGATTGTTTTGTACTTTATTTTATAAATTCAAATTCATTTATTGGTTGTAAGAGTCTTGGGAGAGAGGGTCCCGGGTTTTGCTCCTAGTTCTGGGCCAGATTTTAACAACATATGGTGGGTTTGCATGCAACTAATTAGTTTACTAAGTGTTTATTTGCCCTTAACAGCCTCATCCCCTTGTCTGTTGAATAAATCACAAAGAAGAAGTTTACTTACTGATCGCGAGGGGTTTTAGGACTTTTACAAATTAATTCTCCATGCCAATGATTGTTGTTTATTTCTCACTTACGAATTGTCATACCTTCTCAATTTGTTTAACTCTCCTGTATTACTTTTTCTTAATTTAATTTGAAGCTACTCACTTCAGTGGCCGGATGGTCTATGGCTAAGGTCGTGTTAGAAGTTGAAGATGGGGAGATCAGGGTTTTTGGATACCAGTCGGATCTTTTGATATTGGTTTTCTTAAATGGTTTCCCACTCTCCCTCCACGCAAATAAGAGACAATTACCTTTAAAATGCTTCCTTCCACATCCAAGACCATTAGATAAATTTTCATTATATGTGTGTAGCCTGAGCTAATAGTAAGACGCAGTGATTTAAAAAAATTAATGTTCTAATTGTTTTGAGGTCGCTATCTACACATATTTAAACCTAAACGCTAGTAACAAACTCATTTGGGTATGGAGTCGCACTGGTTCACAATTAACAAGATAATATTCCTGAAACTAAATATGGGTGTGTATTAAAAAGCATTTCTTATTAGGTTAAGTAGGTTTGTAAGCCATGTTTAGTATTGTCTCTAAGTGAAGAGATGGCAAGGTAAACAAGGTTTGTTAAAAGTCAACTTGTGAAGTGTTATCTTCAACTCTGTTCTTATTTTATCAACCATGCAAGGTTATAGGCTACACGTGGGAATAAATTTCCGTTGATAACTTGTCAATGAGTGTTTTATCCAATGATAAGAACAAAATTCCAGGTTAAAGTATAGATAAACTCTGCTTACCCTGGCAACACGCCATGAAACACCACCATTGTTTCTTGTGTTTATAAAGAGGAAGTTTAATAATAAAGTTTAATATATTATATCAGTGGTAGTATTATTTTCTCCTTCAAAACTGTGGTTTTCTATTCTACATTCAGCCGAGTTTCCATGAGATTTCTCTTTCTAAATGTCCTCGCCTCTCAATTGTACTAATAAGTTAGAGCTCTCGTGGAATAATCTATAAAATAGTAAATAAACTTTGAGAAGCACTTTATTTTCTTTATAAAATAAAAAAATTACCATAATCTTTTATGAACAAATTTATTACTAATCTATATTATTTTGTTTCAGTGGTTAAAACGAAGATTTAAAATTGATCGACTTTTCTAAAGTTGGTCATTTTTTCTAAGATTTAGTATTGAGGCTATTTTAATTTTAAGCGTTAGACTAGATATGCACATACACAATATATATATCCCTACATTTTAAAATATGCAACTTTTGATGAATGGATAAGAAAGTAATCGTATTAAAATTAAGATAATAAAAAAAATCATAAACCCGACATGAAGATTATAAAATTAGTATAAATATGTGTATTTTTGTATATCTTTAATTATTCAGATTGTGATTTCTATGCCAATAAAAACTAGTCTCTGATAAATTTAATTCTTATTAATGCACACTTATCATGGGTTTAAAAACAAGACATATGTTACATAATAATCGGTTTGCTTTCGTTTTTAATGTTCAACTTTCAGTGCAATGTATGAGAATCCTTTGTCGCAATGCTTTACGTACCCAAAATACGTTTTCTATTTATTTATTTCCCCATTTATTTCTAGCCGTAAAGACTATTATCATTTTAATTACTCTAACGAGTTTGGATGGGGATGGTAGATTTTAAAGGAAATGTAGCGACATTTTTGTGGAGTGAGAGTTTAAAACCGTTTAGTAAAAACCAAACATAATACAGTCCGTGAATATTCAAGCCCTGGTCTCCCAATCACCGGCAAACTAGACTAGATAAGCCTGACAAATAATCTGCGTACCCACCTATGCAGGTATTAAGTTTTTAAAAACTATTTTAAAGCCATCTATTATGCTTCACACAAGCTATGGCTAGGAAGATATATTACTAAAAATAGGTATTTTAATAATTTGAGAACTTGTTATTAAACTCTATATTCATTTACACATTAAACTTAGTTGGTGGCCATAAATATAAACCATGATTCAACTTGTTTCTTAAATGAATTTAAAAATAAATCTAAGAAATCTTTCGATGACCTCATGAATATCTTAAACAAATAGATACTGTAAGATGAGGACATTGAATTAATAAAACATATTTTGTTTATGAGTGGCTATAAAACCTTTCTAAATATTTAGATACTAACATTTTTGAGTAAACAAACTTTTAAGATATAAAAGCATAAATTTACTTTAAATATAAGGACAGTGCTGTAACTGATTCTGATCAACACGTGTTTTTTTTACCAACAACGGTAAAATATGTTACCATATAAATTCAGATGAAAGAACATACGTCAAGATCCTAGAGACCTTACAAACGGACATAACATGACACGTTCTCACGAAGCAACTTTTTAAATATTTTTTTTCCACAACGTCCACTTCCTTCTATTAAAAAAATATTACAAACACTTGTACGGAAACCCGATGTTGACTACATCGCTTTAGTTCACCAAGGGGATGAGAAAAACCTGCTAGTGGTCATTCCCTAATTCATATATTCGCCTCTTTTTATTCTTTACAATAATTCGAGACGAGAAAATCACCCTCTCACTAAGTTGAAAACCGGACTGACCGCTCGCTAGTAGCATCCATTTCACTCACCCCATTTTCGCTAAAATGGTCATCCAGTGCCACTCTGCTATCTTTCCCACCCCACAGTACCCAAGGGCATTACGAGCCTGATATCTTAGCCCTTCGTGGGTTTTCTGGCGATCTCTTTTGATGAACAGATTCATAAACCGGCCTGTCCACTCTTCAATGTACACAAAATTATCTGTCTCTCTCCTTTTTTTTTATCACACTGAATAGTTGTTTAAATGGTCAAGTTTTTTTTTGCACACAATTTTTATCTCTCAATACTTTTTATTCTGTAAAATGGTTGCAAGTGGGAGCTTACTAGGCTATAACTGGACATTCCAGTTGAGAAAGGAGAGAATACCTTTACTAAATGTAAGATATTTGGTTGATTTTTATGCAAGTAGTAGGTATATTCTTCTTTAGTTACACCTTTTTATTTGGATGTCGTTTCACTTGCTAGTTTTCTCACAGCCTGAATTGGGTACTATATAATGCACCATCTAATATTTATTCCTTTTTTTTCTTATTTTATGAAACTTTACTGAATGTACTCCACCAACCCCATTGCGTTCTCACACCATTTTGGGTTCAAATGGCGTCCAATGAAAACTATACTTTTAAATATAGTCATGTGACACACTGGTCGGTTTGTAAAATAACGATTTTATTTATTGGACAAATGGCAACTTTCAAGTTTCCGTTAGAAACTAATGCAAACGTTGTGCTTAAACTAAAGTTTGATGTTTTTATAACATATTTTTTGCTTTATTTTTGTTATTGTAGTAAAACTACTTTAAGATGCTCAACGTATATTTTTATCGTTTTAGCGGTGAGTTTATAATACTCTTTATAATATGACCATTGCTTGCATACATACATACATACATACATACATACATACATACATACATACATACATACATACATACATACATACATACATATATACATACATACATAAATACATACATACATACATACATATATACATATTTACATATATGCATACATAGGCATGCATCCATATATATATATGATTGTGCGAGATTTTTTTTTTTTTCAAATCGCTACATATATTTTTAGGCAAATCATTACTTTAACTTGCTAACTTTTGCATCTTAATTATAATTACATTAAAATACAAATGAATATATACAATATTTAAAAATTGAAATGTAGTCATATTATATCATTGGCCCAAGGTTCAAATCCCAACACTTTTAAGGCTATAAGAATCTCATTTACAATGTTGAGGTAAGAATGTGGACGGTAGAATTTAGAGAAAATGTACCATCATTTGAGTTAAAAGTAGTTCGGAAAACCATTTTAAAATCTTTTACTACGCCTTAATGAGATTTGTAACCCATCCCTTTTACCATAACTTCCTTCTTCAATGGAAAACCAAACGGTATAGATCTAGTATTTAGTACGCGTGCACACAATTATTTTTCTTTGGTCACCCACGTCTAATTTTCCGTTAGGTTTATACAAATGCGTAAGCTACTCATTACGCTAATGTACGATTAGGGATGTCGAAGGTGGAATTTAGAAGAGTTGTACCAATATTTCCATGGAAAGAGAGTGGAGAACATTTTATTTTAAAACACCCTCAGTACACCGGACTGGGATTTGAACCCCGGTCTCATTGGCGGTCCAGTCTATTGCGAGTGTGACGCCTTAGACTCTTAGTCCACCGAAGTGGGTTTGGTTTATTACTAATCAACCCCTTTATTACCTATTTCGGTGGCCGTATAGTCCAAGGCATCACTCTCGCAATACACTTGACTGCCGATGACAGGGAGATCTGGGTTCAAATCTAGGTCCAGTGTACTGAGGGTGGTTTATCCTAAATGGTTTTTCTCTCTCCCTTCACGCAAATGTGGATACACTTCTTATAAATTTGACCTTTCTAATCCTTAACGCATTATAGTAATTATTACATATGCGTGTAACCCGAAAAGTAGTACGACGTGGTATTAAAAAAAACATGATTACTTACCCCGGGGTGGAGGGACTCAAGAGGTCAATAACCGGACAGTTGCTTCGTATCGAGTTTAAGAGATTACTAATTATTTAGTGCATGGGTGGACACATAATATTAACACATTATTGTATTCTCACAGGCAAATCTCTACTCATTACCAACACCTTCAATTAGTGTAACGTGCTGTAATACCAAACATCAATATTGATTTTTTTCCTCACATTTAAAATAAAAAACTACTTTGTTATTTTAATGAAAAAAATATGCCTAAGGATTCTTTTTAAAGTGGTTTTGTCATTTAACATATTTCTCCAAATAATTTACTTCATTGACTAGTAAAAATAAGTAAAATTAAATATACTAAACCCACTTCGGTGGCCGCGTGATCTAACGCGCTACTCTCGTGTTGTATTAACTGATTAAGACGGGAAAATCGGGATTCGATCCCGATCGGGTGCACTGAAGATGTTTTTTTCCTAAATGTTTTTCCACTTTCCCACCACACAAATGCGGGTAAATTTCCCCTAAATTAAGCCTTCCTAATTCTTAACATATTAGTGTGATTAGTACATAAGCGTGTAGCCCGAACGGGTAGTAAGACGCGGTGCAAAGAAAACATGCGAAGTAGGTTACTTAGGGTAATATTGCTTGATTGTAAAATATGATCGTAAGAGCTGTTAGTGTTCACAAACTTTCCACTGGAGTATAATAATATCAAATTTCAGTTTTCTTTTAAAAATTTGAAAAAGAATTTCATCTGTGATAGAACGTAAATTACATAAATATTTAACTTTATTGAATCTATGCTTGCCATTTTTAAATTTTATAACACATTCGCTTAGATATAAAAAAATGTAAATAGTGTTTAATAACGCTGGTGTAGGCTTGGTGGTAGAAGCATTGGTTTGTGTCGTCAAAGGTCCAAAGTTTGATTCCTTTTCCCGAGAAGTATTTTAAATTTGAAATATAATCGCTCCTTCCCAATTGATTAAGAAAGATATATATTTTAGCAGTTTAAGTCTTCGAATTCAAAAATACACTTTTTAGCAAGAAAAAATTATTAAAAGTAATATGATTTTACAAATATTGTTAAAATTTGCCATTTTTATTGGAAAAAATTAATGACTAATTATATTAAACCAAGAGTGAAATTTATCGTTCTAGAAACTTTGGTATTTAACTACCAAAATTTGATGTACATTTTTAAAATCTTCAAAATTTAAAAAAGGAAGACAGATAAACAAAAGGACATATATAATAATAAAAGGAAGTGTTTGTCTGTGTGTGTGTTTGTTAGTTTGTGTGCGATGACCAGCCTAATTTTAAAATTTGTAATTAGCTTTTTAATTAGGCTATTTTAGCAAATATTTGAAGGGGTCACGGGTAATGCCGTGCGGGATTGCTAGTAAAAAATATTTGCAATATTTTTTAAAGACAAATTTATTGACATTTGTTTTAGAATTTTTGTTTTGTTTTATATGGTTCAATAAATGCGGGCAGACAGATGGACGACCGACCTGTTGGCGCCAGCATGTTACCATCGCCTTAGTACATTAGTACCACAGGGGTTGTTCGCAAAGTTTGTCCCCTTGATTTTAACCCGTCAGACAGGGGTTCACTATTTACCAGCTGCATTTTAAACTGGTTTATCAAAGTTCGGGTCATAAGTCTTCCCCAGTGGTGCATGCCGAGTTATTATTATTATTATTATTATTATTATTATTATTATTATTAGCACCGCGTCTTACTACCCGTTTGGGTTATACGTACTTACGCTAGCTAATGTGTAAGGGTACAATGATTGTGAGATGAAATGAAGGACCTAGTGTTTAACGTGGAATCCGAACCACGGTGGAGGCCTGGCATTCCCCACATTCACAAGATGTCTTGTCAGAGGTGAAGGAAGGGTTTGGTTAGATAAATCTGTGCCGGGACCGAGGATTGAACCCCGGCCGCCAGCATAGAAGTCTGACACCTTACCCCTAGACCACCAGGTCACCATGCCGATACGATTATATAAAACCGAAACTTCCATCAAACCTGAATATTGAAACTTTATTTAAAACAGTTCTTTTAACCAATCCCTCCCCTTTCTCCATCCCTCATGTATTGATAACCGTTTAGGTTAACCACGTATTCAACTAATAAAGTACGAAGTAGTAAGGTTGAATTTATAGGAAACTTACCCATATTTGCGTAGAGAGAGAGATTGGGAAGCTTTTTCAGCAAAATAAGCCCCTCAGTACACTCGTATGGGATTGAGATTCCAACCTACCCCTCAATGGCAAACCAGAAAATATTAGAATGGCGCGTTTGTCCACCTACACACTGGTGCGAGTTTTATGTCAAATATAGCTTAGTGGTCATAACTGTAGGAAGAAGTGAGATAATTACACGATAATACATCGAAATATAGGTCGGAGCTTGAACCTTGTCTTTGATTGGATATCATTATATAAATATTGCATGTATAAATTTATATAAATAAATTGGTGTATCAAAATATCATCTGTAAGGATGTTCTAGATTCTAGACGTTTTCATTTTGAAAAAAAAAAAGCATAATCATTGAGAAAAGTAGCCCGTTTAATCTCCCTTACGGTTGCCATTGCCACGGTGGATTGATTTTCACTAATTAGGATTTAATTTTGTGTCAGTAAATATAATTTTCGATCCAATAACGTCCTAAATTTTGACAAAAAGTGAACAAATTGTCACCTGAACAAATGGGCACGAAGCCCTCATTTCACCCTGTTTTGGACGTTTGACTATTAAAAATAAAATATGTTTTAATGTCACACGACATTAAAGTGGTTAATTATTTGAAAATTTGAGTTAGTTTTCTCGTGAGTCCAGTAGCATAGCTTAAATTAATGATTCCTATAAAATCAGATTTGTTTGTAGACAATCTATCTACGTGTATCAACTATCTACTAAAAGAATAGGATCATCTTTCAATCTAGAAATTAATTTGGATTTTTGAAAGGTTACGCACATTTGCAGAGTTTTACTGGAAATATTATAAACAATAAATTAATACTAAACGCAAATTGCTCGTTGACAAATTACCCCTGGACATTATGTTAGAATCGAAAGAGATCCGTGTTTCAACTTATATTGTTAGTTTGATAATAAAGTAGACCTGAGTGCTTATATATTTTACTAGCCCCTTTCCCCGTAGAAAAATATTGTAAATAATCCTGTAAAACAAAGCTTCAAATCATCCATCATGTCAATATAAAAACAATTTTTTTTTTAAATACAGTATTACCATCACTGTATAGCCCCGCCCTCTTTTTATCCTCCTTCCTATTTTCATCTCATTCCTCTTTCCTCACCCCT
>CABFVZ010000079.1:720460-745983 GCA_902151445.1 Timema monikensis | reverse complement strand
CCCGCCCCCTTCACCAGCCCCACTTTCCCTTCAACAACTTTTTTTCCAACGACTATATAATATACTATCGACATTTTTATGAAGAAAAAATTAAATTTTCAAAATAAAATATGGCCTATGTTTCTCGCTGATAATGTAGATTTATATTGTTGAAGGAATTTTTAAAATCGGTCCAGTAGTTTTTGAGTTTATCCATTACAAACAAAAAAATAAAAAATAAAATCATTCCTCTTTATAATATTAGTATAGATTTATTTGAGGTATTTAACGTACACTTTCTGAACCAACTGATTACATCAGTACACGAGGATTTCTATAAGTAAGAGCGAAAGGCCTATCAATTTTTTTCAGGAACGGTATTTTCACATACCCTCCAAAGGCTCGTTTACATTCCCCAATCGAGATGGGGCCGACCTATGGTTTTACTTCCATTTCGAAGAAAGTTGTGCTAATGATTTTTATCGATCAAGAAAAATCCATCGACCCCGGCTGGGTTTGAGCCTAGAGGTCCAGAAGCTATCAATTTATACCCTAAACCCACTGAGGTCGGTGTACTTATTATTATTATTATTATTATTAGCACCGCGTCTTACTACCCGTTCGGGTTATACGCACTTACGCTAATGTGTAATGGTAGGGTTGTGATTGTGAGATGAAATGAAGGACCTACAGTTTAACGTGGAATCCGAACCACGGTGGAGACCTAGCATTCCTCACATTCACAAGATGATCGGTGTACTTATATAACAATAATAGCTTGTTGTATTACAAGTTTAGTAGGAAGATCTTCTTTATCTGACAGCTAGAAAAGTTACTAGATCTACTTTCACAATTTTTGTTTATCACCGCGTCACTTAGTACCTGTTCAGGCTATACGCACTTTCACATAATAATATCTGGAGTTATGTTAAATGTAGCCAGTGGCGGCTAGTAGCTAAAATTAGTGAGGGTGCTGCTCCAGAAAATTATTAGCCTTTGTTTTAAAAATGTGTAAAAAGACAAAAACATGTATAAAAAGAAAATTTATTCAGGAACTTGATAAAATCTTAACAAAAAACAACATTTTTACTTACTTTAACTTAAATTGTTACAGTTCAAGCTTTATCTATTTCATTTAAAAATGAAATCCATTCTTCTTGTTTTAATTTGTGCAAAAAGTTCAATAATTTTCTCCTTGATCTCTGGATGACAATTGAGAAAAATGTTCTCCATTGAAAGTACTGCAAGCACATTTAGTCTTTCCGTTAAATAATAGAACGGAAAAAAAATGAATCAAATAAAATAGCTGGAAGAATAATAATAATCTAACCCTACACTATTCTACACTTTATTACATTCAAGAATATGGTACACGTTTTTTAAGCACAACACATGCTTAGTAAAAAAAACTTCCTTCCACCATCACGCCAGAGCCGGCACTGTGAGAGCAACAGTGCTCTCTCTATCTGGCAGTCCCGCCTTCCTCTCTACCCCCTTCCTATGTGTACATGCGCTCAACAGTCAAACACCACGTCACTGGCACTGTGAAGCGCACAGTTCCATACAAAGATTTTTGTATATTTTTCTTAAGCTGGGGGATGGTTACCGAATTACTGACATTAAGCTTAAGGAATATATATTGTACTACAAAAATAAATAATAGAATTAAAGAAAAAAGGACTCATTATATTAAATGTTATCGATAATATCAAGTGGAAATAGGGGGTGCTGCAGTTCCTCAGTGCCTATTCACGAGCCGCCACTGAATGTAGCTGTCATTTATTTGACATATTATCACAAAATATACAACAACACACTAGAACCATAGTAATAAACTAATGATATATCAATGTTGACAGGAATATAAAAGGTAGTCGTATTTTCTAAAGGTTTCGTCATACCAAAATCCTACTATGGATCGATCTGCATCAAGCAGTAATTTTTTTTAAGTTGGTAAGTTAATGAGCAAATCTCTTCCTGAATAATAAGTATATACAAGATTAATATTGTATTGTATAGCTATGATTATGAATATAGTCTTAAAGTAAATTCTACGTAAATCTTTTATTAAATTTAAAATAATCAGAATGCCAGGCCTCCACCGTGGTTCGGATTCCACGTTAAACTGTAGGTCCTCTCATTTCATCTCACAATCACCCTACCATTACACATTAGCGTAAGTGCGTACAACCCGACCGGGTAGTAAGACGCGGTGCTAATAATAATAATAATAATAATAATAATAATAATAATAATAATAATAATAATAATAATAACACGTGATTTTTTTAAATTGGATATTCACCCAGGTATAATCACAAAAATAGGCAATGATAAAACCTTAGCTGCTAATATTTATCTCTTTGATAAATGCATACGCTGTCATAGGTCTATATTGGCTAATATTTTTATTGCTATTTATAAAATAATCTACATTGATGGCCATGCATATTAAACATCAATATCTTTTAGTCTTGTTTTCTAGTGACGAACAGATCGGGATTCGAATACTAACCGAGGTTAATGAGGGTGATCTATACTTATAAAATAACATGTCCTGACTGACTGACTGACTGACTGATTCATCATCACCGAGCGCAAACTATCAAGGCTACAAGCATGAAATTTGGACTGTATATTCATTTTGTTATGTAGGTACCCACTAAAAAAGGATTTTAGAAAATTCCACCCCAAAGGGGTCAAAATAGGGGATGATAATATGTATGATAATATGTATGAAAGTCCGTCATTTTGAAAGTTACACAAACAAAATTTTGTATTTCGGTTATTGACGTAAAACAAATAAATACGTGTTTCAGGAATTTTGGAAATTTTATTTAATAAGGGATGAAAAAGGGGGTGAAAGTTTGTATCGGACTTGCATTATTTTTGATCTGAGGTTAAGTTATGGTCATCAACGTAACGTAATATTTTAAATTAATCTGTAAATACATATGTATATTTTCGTATTTGTATATAATCAACTTCCACGCGAGCAAAGCCGCGGGCAACAGCTATCTAGTTCTTTATAAATGGTTTCCCAATCTCCCTCTACACATATGTGGGTACAATATATCTAACCAATACCTTCCACATTCCTATCCTATTAATCTAATTAAATTCAGACTGTCCAAACGTATAGTAAGACGTGGTTCAATTTTTTCAGTATAATATTATACTTTACAATCCTTTTTTTTTTTTTTAGCACCACGTCTCAATACCTGCTGATCGGGTTATACGCGTCTGTACTAATTATTAAAATGAGTTAGGGATGAGGATGGTTGACATAGTGGAAGTGTACACGAATTATCGTGGTGGAGTGGAAAGCCATTTTGGAAAAACTCTCCTCTGTACTCCCGATCGGTATTCGAATCCCGATCTCATTGTCATCGGCAGTTTAGTCTAGTACGAGAGAGATGCCATAACCATGTGACCAATGAAGAAGGTTTTACCATACTATTATATATATAAGCTAATAACAGACCCCACATTAATAATATATATATATTAGACAAACAAAGTGATTATCATAGTAAATCCACCTTCAGTACATCCGGCCAGACTTAAAACATTAAAACACCAACATCAGTAAAACACCGAATAATTTTGTATCCACAAAAGTATGCAAACAAATATGCTAATAACAAACACATAATATATATGATGTTGGTGTTTTTCTGGCCGGATATGCTGGAGGTGGATTTACTATGATATTCTTTGTTTTTTTCTAATGTTAAGTGCATTTATTTAAATCTAGACACCCCATTTATACTCCTAAAATAAGTCATTAATAAAAATTATTCTGAGTGTTGGCCTATTAATTAGGATCATAGCAAAGTATATTGAAATAAATTATGTGTAGGGAAACACTTTCTTTCTTTTTAAGTAGTATCAATAGCTATGTAATAATGAAATATTATACACTTTTCTACACATAAAACAGCTTATTCACAACAACAAATGTATTTTTAAAATTATTAATCCGTATCTGCATGTGGCCATAATTATTTAAGACGAGTATTTTGAAAATCTACTTTCTTGAATGAATGTGAATTAAATCAAGTAGCCTGGGGGGCAGGAGTTAATATATTATATTTTAGATATTTAAAAAAAACCTAAGAAAAAAATTATATTTTTTCACAAAAAGCATTTAAAAATTACCATTCACGAAAGTTAGCTTTGCCTAGACAAATGTTCGGTAATGGGGGAGCCTATTATTGATCGCCGAAATATTTGAAATATCTAAGAACTAAGCAGGTATTTTATTAATAAATCAAATTTTATTAATTTGACTTCAAACGTGTCTGGCAGTACATCGTTAGTTAATACCATGTGTTGGTGAGTCGAGGAACAAACCTTTACTGGATGCACTTGGGGTGGTTACCCTTTTCATAATAATATGGGTTAACATGATCTAAAAAAAAACTCATCCCCACCCCTGTTAATAAACCATGTTTAAACGCAATAATAATTACAAAAATCAACACAGCTGGTATTCCAACTAGCGTCTTGTGTCTGCAAATCTCAACCCTATTGATCATGGGTAATGCCTTTAACTGAAATTAAAGTACGTTAAGATTTTTTTTTAAATCTAATTCAAGCGTTTAAGAACTAGCTTGAGATATATTTTGGGTGTATGTCGCAACGAATTTTCTTGTAACAGGCGGATCAAGTCGCCCTTATAATCTACCTCCGTCCATACATTAATATAATGAATACTAAAGGAAGACGAATACGCCAGTTGAGAACCCCAAACAAAATTTCTCACGAATATAACGTCAAGACACTCATATCTTCCCAAAAAAAGAAAGAACGCCAAATGGTCAGTCCGAGAATTCAACACCCCCCCTCCCCCCCAACCCCATTTTTTTATTTCTATCTCACAACAACCTTTTTCTTCTTTAAACGTTTGTATCGAGACCGGACTGTCCAGTACAAGTTATAGAAACCATGAAGAAAATCCTTTTGGTGTCTTCCTGGGAACGAACGACTTCTATCGGCCAACCAATCCTTCCATACATCACACACATGCGTCCTTTAGCAAGGATCTTTATCAGAGGCAACAACAACAACACAACATTGGTATCTTCTCACACTTACCGAAAACCGGACAGTCAAGTCCACTTTAAAAAAAAGAGAGAAAGAGGAACAATATTCCATCACCGCGAAAAGGAAATAATAGAAGAAGAGCCACCCCAATTTTTACTTCTACAGACTGGTCACTTGGTGTAACAAACCTCCCCTATTTCCTCCCATTCAATGTTCTTTCTTCTAAAGACTGGACAGTCCACTTTCCGAAGAGAATCTTCCCGCACCTCCTACCTTCCTCTATAACAACACCACCTTCCAAGAGGCCAACGTGTTGAGCCGACACGAGAGGGTTGGAAACAAGTTTATCATGTGTCATGGATATGAACATTATGACTGACCCCTTCCTCCAGTTGACCCAGCTACCCTGCCCCCTAACATTTTCAAAAGACTGGTCAGCGCGAAAACTGGACACGAGAGCAGGTTTCCTATTGCTGAAGGAGAACCCCTTTTGTTGCTCTTGTCATTGACGTGTTGCTTGGTAATACATAGGAAAGAAAAGGTGTACAAGTTCTTTTAACCCTTAATATCTAGAAAACCCTGTAATAAATGTTATGTTTAAATGCGCAGAAGACGTGAATGGTGGGAAAATCCACGGACGCGTTCGGATCGAGTAGAAATCGTAAGGGTAGAAAAAAGGGGTTGGTCACTTATCATAAAACATGCGGGGAGATATATTTTTTGGATAATGTGTGCGGTTTAGTGATGGGGCTTACACCTCTTTAAATACGGGAAGTGACCTTAAGAGGTGACCGATGTGTAGGGCGTTAGACTCTCAACACACTAGGTTACTGTTGACGAAGAGGAATCAAATCCTTGCTGGGGGGATTTTCCGGATGTGTTTTTCCCGTTAGATTCCCTATTTTATCTCCTAATTAACTTGGTGCATTTCCTCCTAACTACCCACTTCCTAATATTGAGACTTTAATAAGTAATAAGCAATTTTCAAGTTGAATGAAGCAGAGTTTATTTATTTGGATTAACAAGCACTTTTTAAAAACACGATTGTATACTCACACTTCTTAAAACAGACGTAAACTAGAACAACGCCAAAACCAAATAATGGTGATATCTGAGTAACCGTTTGAGCCCACACACAAATATTAATCGTAGGCATATATGAACCACACACGATTAAACCAAGGTCCCTAAAAACTGTAGTTGACCTCCCTTGTCACTCTTCCACAGGGACAACGAATATAAAGTCACCTTGATTTTCACGAGCTATAATTTTGTTTTAAAATTTGTTTCAAATACAATAACACTACTAATAACGTGGTATAAAATTGCATCCAACATAATTTTAATGAGATTTACGCCATATGCAGAGGAATCAGTAACAAACAGTGTGGATTTTGACGAAATAAACCAACAACAGTTAAGATTTTTACTATTCAGCAAGTTTTTTTTACATCCATTACTGTTTCCAGCCTGTGGCCCAGGTCAGTTTTTTATTCGTCATATAATTTTCCATTACAATTTGCTAGGCCTCTCAAAGTATTCATCAATTACACATAGATTTTAAAAATATATTTGATTGAAATACCTTTTTTGAAAATTTAAGTTAGGTTTGGGATACCTAAAACAAAAAGGTCAAGCTAATTGAGGTATGATTGACTGATGCAAGATGTAGGTTAAAGGTTGGACGTCACTTATAAGATACTTTTAAAATATATAATGTGTTGAGACAAGGAGATGCACTTTCCCCATTACTTTTTAAGTCTAGTCTTAAAGTAAAGTTTCAGGGTAATGAAAGTGAGTAATGGTGGTTTGAAATTAAACGCTACAGTGCAGCTATTAGGATACGCAAATGATTTAGCTTATTTGACAGGGTTAATTAGTATAAATATTTAGGAATAATTTTAAATAGCAATAACGATGACAGATTGGAAATTATGAAAATAATATAGTCGGTAAATGCATGCTATTACTCTGTCAGTAATTTGTTGACATCTCGCCTGTTGTCCAGGAATGTAAAACTCAGAATATACAACCCAATAATTTTACCGGTTGTTCTCTATGGGTGTGAAACGTGACATTAATTAACGAAAATAATTTCATTGTGTTTGAAAACAAGGTGTTTGGTGAATATTTCTGGTCCAAAAGAGGATGAGGCTAATGAGTAGTAGAGGAGGATACATAATGATGAGTTACATACTTTGTACTCATCACACGACATTGTTAGGATAATCAAGTCTCGTTAATTACGTTGGGCAGAAAATACAGCACAAATGGGATCATCTATAACCATGTTAAGAGTACTGATTGGCAAACCTAATGATAAGAAACTTTTGGGAATACATACACGCATATGGGAGGATAGCATTAGAATTAACCTTAAAGAGATAGAGTGTAATTAGGTAGACTGGATATAGCTAGTTCACGATAGGGATAGGTGACCTATTTTTGGAGTTGCGGCAATGTGCTTTCTATGTTCCTAATTCCATGTTCGAATTCAAACTTGCGAGTGAGAGTTGGCGTAGAGATAAAATGTTATATATGAAGAAAATAGTATTATTTTAACATAATATTTTCTAACCATAGCATGAATTACTAATAGAACCATCCATGTCAAGTGATTAGAAATAACTTGTTAATAACAATTTATAATATAAATTGTTCAACGTTGCTTTACACCAAGAGACAAGCGAGTTTCAAACATCATGCCTTAAAATTTTAAGATATCTTTATACTGTATTACCTTTTCATCCACTAATATTGTACATACGTGTATTTAAAAACATAGCGTAAAATGAAATCTTAAACTCTGTTAGCTCATGATAATTTGCTAAGTAAAAGTAATACCGAACAACTGTCAATCTTTTCTTTCAGTTATCCAAAATAGCATTGGTAAACTAATTTAATTGAAAGATTAAGAATAATATGTTTTAATGAGATTAGCTTAGATTTATGCTACTTCATAGGCTACTTTATAAAAATAAATCCATTCAAATCTAGCTTTATGACGGATTTTTTTTTATTTGATGAAAATTAATTTAAATCTTTATTTTTTTGGCTAAACACGAGAGAATTTTATTACTAAAAACAATTTTTTAAAACACTTTGAAATAATTGTATTTTTATTCATATGTTATTAGCTACTAAACAAGGGCTACTCCCTTTGGTCTAAGGCATCAATCTTACAAGAGGGTGGATTTCCGATGACGGAAAGATCAGGAATTGAATTCCATTCGGGTGTTTTTTCTAAACTAATTTTCCACTCTCGCTCCACGAAAATGTTATTATATTTCTTCTAGATTTAACCTTTCTAATCTCTAATACATGTGAATATGTAAATAACATGGTTAGTAAAAGGTGGTGGCAACACAAAAAATCAAAATAAATATTTTAAAGTACGTGTTACCCCACAGGTAACTTAGGCGTGTAATACAGCTCAAACCAGCGGTCTCATTGTAATAAGGTAACCTGAAGTTTTCTTTATGAAAAAAATCGAATAGAAGTAATTTCGCCGTAGCTAAAATAATACAACAAAACCGAAAAATGGTAATTTAAAAATTTTATTTCACAGATTACAATGTAGTGGTTGTCAAGAGAAGAGCAAAAAAACACCTTTCTGTGATATTTCTGGTTTGAGCATGATTGCTTGGAGGAAATGCACCATAATTGGGTTAAAAAGGAGATGGGAAGCACACATGGGAATCTACCCTCCTTTTCGCTAAGTGCAGCCTGCGGGAATCCGTATTTTGACCTCTACCACCATCAGCAATCCAGAATATGTCACGCCTCACCTCAGATTGTGTCCACAGGTGCAAGTGTTGAAATATTAAAACCATCAATTTTATAATAAACAAAAACAATTATAATTGAATTTGATATGTGTAAAAAGAGGTACTAGGCTTACACAATTCAGACATTTAAATAAATCAAAATCACTTCGGTGGCCGCATGGTTTAAGGCATCACTCTCACAATAGACTAGATGGCCGTTGATGGAGGATGTCGGGGTTTGAATCCCGGTCTGGAGTAGTGAGGGTGGTTGTTCATAAATGGTTCTCCATTCTTACTCCTAGAAAGTGAGGGTAAACTCCCTCTAAATTCAATCTTCCTCATACCTTATACATAAGCGTAATTGTGATATATATATATATATATATATATCGAAAGGGTAGTAAGATGCAATGTTAAAAAAAAAAACAAACGTTAGTTGTGTCTATATATATATATATATATATATATATATATATACACACACATTTTTTAAATTCTAATATATTTGTTTGAATTATCAAACTCAGCGTGCTATTTTCTCATTTTTAATTTTATTCCGTTATATTTTAATTCTTAAGATTAAGGTGGAGATGCAGGGAAAGCAATAAAAGGGCAGTATTTTACGGTTTTGTATCAAAACATTATTTGGTCAAATAAATCAAATATTTATCCAGTAGAAAAATAGAGTTAAATTTCTTCAAATTGTGTTATCAGCAGTTGTTAACTATCTGACAAGTATGTCCTGGAATTTAATGACAACATTTTCTCTTCATTTAAAAAGTTTATCATATAATTCCGCTATGCTTATGATTCAAAATTGATGAGGTTACCATGTGTGAAAAATTTAAGACTTTTTTTCTACCACAGTGATATTTATTTAATTTGGTTTGAAAAAAATGTTGCTATAAAAACTGCAAAAACATTGCCCATTTTTGGCGTTTCCCACACTGCCATCTTAAAAGCACGTTGTATTTATTTTCTTTTCTCGTGTGAAGTGTTCGATCAAATTATTGAACTTAAACTTAAAGATTTAAATTCACGCCGAACGAAAGCTTCAGTAATCTTGCTCAACCATTAGGAGATATTGCCACCTGTACAGTGGCGCTCAATAGTGTTCGTTGCCAGAAACACTCACGACTGCTCAGTAGCTAGCACTTCAAATCAACGTGTTTCTTCTTTCCTCTATTTTTATTTTTTTGCAAAACCTATTAGAAAATAAATATTTGAAAAAATCAATCAGACATTCTATAAAGAACCTGAAAGAGCAAAGATAACACTTTTTAGAATCTTTTAAGTTTTTTAGCACCGCGTTCTGGTTATACGCCTCTGGAAAACAATTTAAGAAAAAAACCTTAAGTGCACCCGACAGAAATCGGAAGTCGATCTTTCCGTCTTCAGCAAAATTATTTTAGTTGGAGGCTGTATTTAAAAATTTGATGGACTAGGCCAACAAGCTGGTTCTGAAAAATAATTTTTTTAAAACTTGGAGTATGATAGGATGTATAGATAGTATAATTTGTATGAGTTATTAATTAGCTATTATATTATTATATTCTGTGCTAGGATGACAAAATAAACAGGGGAAAAAATTATGAGCAGCTCATATCGTTGGACACGCAGACTAAATGACCGAGTCGAGTCTGTTTGCCTAGAAACGGGGAGTTCAAGGCTAGAATCCCACCAGGGTGTAATACCGAGATTATTTTTGTACTCAATTATTTCCCACTATCATCCCATACGGCTGCGGGTACATTTACTCCAAATTCTAAATTTTTCATTCATACTCAATTAGCTTAGTTAAAATTGGGAGATCCCGTTGGAGTAATTAGTAGTTGAGTGGCATGTGGCAGAGTTCACAAACTCATTATTATAATTGTACTTAATCATACAAGTATTTATATTAATATAAATAATTTATATATATATATATTATATTTGACATAAGTTTAATATAGTTAAAATTAAATCTTTATATTGATTATAATAGTTATATTAAATTTTACTTAAATTATATTATTTATATTAAAAATTAAGTTATTAATTTTATTAACGTAGTATAATCCACCGCAACCTCACGAGACATATTTGAGCAGCCCATTCTTTTTCACTACTATTCGGCTTGCAGTCATGGCTTGCAGTCATATACAGTATACACCCACACACACACACACACAAAGTTTAATTTTAGTTTATACATAATTTTTAATAACCACAAACACATTGAACAATTTCAAATCACTCTTGGTTTTTACCACATTAAATACTCTATTGCGGGAATTTGTACTTACATAAACTAATAAATACTGATCCGCTTCAGTAGCCACGTGATCTAACGTGCTACTCTTGCAGTAGAGTAGACTACTGATGACGGGAAGATCAAGGTTCGAATCTTAGTCGAGTGTACTGATGGTACTTTTTCCTAAATGGTTTTTCACTCTCTCTCCGCGCAAGTACGAATACATTTCCTATAAAATACATCCTTCATCATTCATAAAGCCATTAAATAAATAGTACATAAGCGTATAATACGAACGGGTAGTAAGACGTGGTTCTTAAACAAAGTATAGAATATATTTAAGCAAACAAGTTACTAATAGGCTGTGGCCCGCAACACACCCCAAATTTGTAATTCTAGCTCTTCGGCTCGTTTGAGTTTTAGACCCCTGGTCTAAAGCGTCAGTCTCACGATGGACTGGTCTGTACATAACGGGGAGAATGGGGTTTGAATCTCGGTCGAGTGTACTGCGAGTGCTTTTCTTAAATTGTGTTCCCCTCTCCCTTCATGCAAATGCGAATACACTTCTAAATTCAGCCTTCCTCACCTCTAGCTCGCTAGTGTAATTAGTACATAGACGTATAACCAGAACGGGTAGTAAAACACGATGCTAAAAGAATTAATCATGTACGTATACATATTAAATGCAAACGAATACATTTTAAATTCAAACAAATTACTATAGTAACTCGAATGTCTCGACAGTTCCCGCGCCTTAAATTAATTAATTAATTAATTACAATTGTCGTTGTTGAAAAGTGTACCAATATTTTTTAAAATTTAATATTTTATTCGAGATTAATAATTATATAAAAATTTAGCCTTTTCACATAATTAATACTAGCTTTGAGGAAGGAATGAAATGTAAACCTGATACCTAGTAAGATTAATATTTTATCAAACTGACGCAAAAGACCTATAATGATTGAATAAATGTAGATATATTGTGCTTAGTATACTGTAGATCTGACTATTGAATTAATTACTGCCCAGTTAAAATACAAAATATTTACATTTGATTGATAGTTATCTTATTTGTACGTGTTTCCCCCCATCCCCCATCTCCCCCACCCCGTATTAGTATCCGTTCGGGTTATAAACATGCATTATTTATACTACTTGAATGAGGACGAGAGAGATAGAATTTCGAAGAAAATATTCTCGCATTTGCACAGAGGGCGATTGGGAATCAATTTATGGAAAAAACACTCTTAGTACATCCGACTGAGATTCGAATCTCAATCTACCAATAACGGAATATCCATTTTAATACGACAGTAAAGCGTTAGACCATGTGACTACCTATATGGTTTGGACGTGCCGTTGTCAAATTATTTGAATTTAAAGGTTTTTTTTTACAATAAATACTTTAATGGGAAAGGAAGAACTGTTCAGAAAATCATACAAAATATTTCTTTGCGAGTGACATTGACTAACATTTTACTATATTATTTGGGTTGTTGTGTGGATATTGATAATATCTATCAAAAGTTACATGACTTGATTTATGAATATATTAGCAATGTTTTAGTATCGTTAGTATCTACCAGATACTGTTCTTCCTACCCAATTCAGGATATAGATATTAAGAAGGTAATTCAGAAACGATACACTCAAATTAGTGTGTAGAATAAATCGGGAAACATTTTCTGACACAGCCGACCGGGTTCCGAAAACCTTCCTCATCGATGGCGATCAAATGCAATGCGAGTGGGCCTTTTAAGCCACTCTGCCACCATTGTACAGTTACTATATACTGCTGTTGTTAGACCCTTAGTTAAAGTATATACCAGAAAAAACAAACTTTTAAAGTTTAATCATTTGACAATAACCCGTCCAAACCCTATCAGTATTCACATGGTCTAACGCTTCTATGTATGCTGTATTACTAACGTGGATTTCCAAGAATTGATTTCCCTTGCCAGTGGTCCACCCAGGGAAGGGGCCAGATAAGGCAGTTGTCCTCCACCCTCCTCAAGACTTCAAATTAATTTTCAAAAAAATTTCCAACTAAGGACCACTCCGATTTTCAAAAATTTGCCAGGAGTGTAAAATTTCAATTATCACTTTAAATAGCTTCTAGAAGAAACTATTTTTTTTTAAAATTCGGACAGTGACAAATTCGAAAGGTTTTCAAGGTGAATACATTCTCTTGCTTCTTTTTTCTGGAGAGGATCCTTGTGTTGGAAGGCAAAACCCTTTATTTTTATAACTGCCCCCTCTCCCATACACAAATAGGCTTCTGCCATCACTGATTCATCTCTTCGAGTAAAATACAAAAGGTGTCTCAATTTGTGGGGAAAATATTGTATTAAGACTTCCCATTACACACGTTAAAAGTGCTAAAGAAGTTACAAATTGGAAAAAGTACTAGATAAATAGCTTTGATACCTTGTATCTAAACTAAGATCATATATATTATTTAAATCTCTGCCCCTTGTTAGCATAAAAATAATAGAAATAGCATATGTAGGCATTTATAAGTCATAAATAATTTTCTTCGCCTCCAGTGAATATGGAACTGCGTCCCCTAAACCACCCCCCGCTCTCCTAAATTTAATTCTAAACACTATTGCCTTCAACCACCCATTTTAGTGTCTAAAACTAGAACAGTAAATTTCGACTTCAGTAAAGTTAACGCACGTGTGATTGTGTTTTCTTTATTTACAGAGTCCGTGCCTATTGTGCGGTCATCGTATCGTGTATAATCTCCAGTTTCTCGTAAACTCGGTTTATGTTTTGTTCATTGTGTAGTGATTCTTTATAAACGTTCTTCAACTCATAGCTACCCTTCTCTGCTAACTTTTCTCATATAATTCCCAAAAAAATCTGAGATTCCGGTGATTTGAGTTAGTCGTGGTCAGTATTACCATACGTCCTCTTATTCCCAAACGTGTCCATTGTTTGAGATTTAAAATATATGTCCGGGTGAATCTTGTAATAATGTTAAATTTTTTGGGTTTTTAACCAACAATGTTTCCAAGACAAAAAATCAGATCAGTGAATCATTAACATTATATATTAGATTGATTATTATTTGTTTAATTTAAAAGCTAAGTCGTTAGTAGGTAAACCTTTTTTCAAAAAATTCCAAAAACATAAATTCAAATTTACGACTGCAAGAACACTGGTCTTTCCTCGCCTCCCCTACACTCCCACCTTAAGCAATATTTTATATATTTGCTATGTTCATCTAGCTCATTTTTCTTAAGGTTACCTAATTTTATAAAATTATAATACTTCTTTAAAAATATCAATATTCTTCCTCTTTTTTTCTTCCAAGGATATGGTAGCTTAAAATTAGTTTTATTTTCTTCAATTACAAGAAATGCCGATCAAACCTTTCATGCAATAGATGGAAAGAATACATTTTTCAGAACATTTTTTTATTTTTTATTTAAATGTATTCTTGTATTTATTATATCGTTTACTCTCTAAAAATAGTAAAAATATAATATAAAGGATTTTTAAAACAGTAGACGAGCAAATAATAGTTTAGTAATAGTTTTTTTTTTAAATATTCAATAGATTTATGTTGATATATTCATATTCTTAGGCTAAGAGGCAACAGAAAGGGTTTAAATACCATAGATGAAGGATCGGGTGCAAATATCACAAACGTGGTATGAAGCGCGTATAAAAGGTGAGGATGTGGAGAACGCGAGAAGAGGTTGGTGTTTTGTAGTTTCTTTAGCAGAATATTTTTTTGGCCAAAATAAATAGAATATTGCTCCAGTAGAACCCTAGTTTAGTTTTATTCACATGGTGATATCAACAGTTGTTGTGTGTATATATATATATATATATCATGAGCATGACATTAGATGAGAAACTTTTTAAATGAAGAGGAAAAGCCGTCATTAAATTTAAGGACACAATTGACTGATATTCAACAACTGTTGATATCACCAAGTGACAAAAATTAAACTCGATGTTTTTACTGGATACATATTTTATTTATTTTGGCAAAAAAAAATGCTATAACAACTGCGAAAACACTCATCTTTTCTAGAGTGCCTTACATCCCCCTCTTAAAAAATATAATACAATTAAAACGGATTTTTTGTATTTACCAGTTTAAAAAACTTAGATCTATACCTAAATACTCTAGAAACAAGAGTTGTCTCACACCACACTCATATGTTACTACACTTCTTGTGACCCACGAGACATTTCAACTCTAATCGTTACTAAACCAAACAAGCCTACTCTTGTATGAATCAGACTTGGAAAAACTTAGCCTGAATCCGGACTGGCTGCACTGATGGTTTTCCATTATCTTTCTAGGTGGATATCGTACGTTTAGACTATCTTGATTCTTGGATTAATTTATGTTGTTTTGCAGAGTCCAAATGGGCAGTAAGTAAGATGCGTTGAATTTACATACACATATATACCCCATCTTATTATCCAATCGGGATATTCGCATATTTGCATGGAGTGCACAAACATTTTCTATTATGGATAGCGGGAAAACATTGAAGGAAAAACTATTCTTAGTACGCCCGACCGGGATTTGTATCCCAATTTCCCCATTATTAACCATTAAATCTATTGTGAGAATGACGCCCTAGACCATCCAACCACGGATGCAAGTGGCACTAAATAAATATACTAAAATAACAACAAAGCACCTATACCCTAAGTTTCTTACGAATGGACATAAATGTGAGTGTATATCGTAAAATCATTTGATCTTCATCTGTCACTTTTGATGGCTATTATCATGAAATAACACTAAACATGGTAAAATGTTATCAATGTTGACCGCAAACAGTATGTTTGTGTTTTCTAAAAAGTGCTTCAAGTGTCCATTCATAAAAAAATCTAAACATAGCTCGCTACCCTCTACTTTTAATTGCATAACTTCACTTTTGTTAAAAATTTGAAACATCGGAAACTACGATTAGACGTTGCAGTTTTTTTGCTCTCCACTGTTTCAGTTTACGATACCCCCTACCATAATACCTAGATTGTGATGCCCCATTTGTGCCCCTTGAACTCGTAAATCAGTGCACTTGTCACAAAACAATCTGCCGCAGTTTCTCTTTCCCCCCCTTAATTGTCCCTCTAGTCCTCCAGATGGCTCAGGTATTTCAGGCTAGACACAGGTAGGGATGCAGAGACGAGGTCTGCCACAGCGGGAGGGTTAACGCAACAACGACACATCTAAAGTTAGCACACTTGTCATAAATTGAAAATTACAGTCCGACTTTTATAAAATGGGACTTCTAGAAAATTCTTTTATTGTGGCCATAATTGATAGAATGTTACTATTTACTAGTATTATTTTATAAGTATAACAAATATCAAAAGAAACCGATTCAGATAACATGACTTGCTTATGAATACGTGAAAGTAGATCTAGTCTTTTTTCTGTCAAGTTAGGTCATTTCTACGAAAAATGGACAATACCTATCCACATTGGTGAGCACGCGGACTAAATATCAGGATGATATAGCCTGGTTTTCCAACAAAAGGGGGTCCGGGTTCTTTTCCCAGCTTGTTTTACCAAGATTGTTTTTACTGAAGGTCTACCATCATCCCTCCACGTGAATACGATTACATTTCTTCAAAATTCTACCCAATACTTATTTATTTAGCACCACGTCTTAATACCCGTTCGATTTATACACTTAAGTACTAGTTACAATAATGGGTTAGGAATTGGGAAGGATGAATTTAGAGGAAGGGAACACGCATTTTCGTGGAGGGAGAGTGGAAAACCATTTATGAAAGATCACCCCTAGTTCACCAGACCGAGATTAAAACCTAAATGTCTCCATCCTCGGCAGTCGAGCTCAACACGAAACTAGCATTTTAGCTAACTACGCCACCGAGGTGGGTACCCCATTACTGAGTCCATAATGTGTAAAACCCGTACAGTTAATTTTTTAAAAAACAACACTACTATTGGATAGCAGGGCAAACCTGTAAACAAATGGTGAATGGTTTCATCAGAACATCTCAGAATCAAACTAAGTTCCTCTATAAATGGTTAATGGGTTCATCAGATATCCTCACAATCGAACTAGGGTCCTCTATACTTGTCATCAGCCACTTGAATCATTTGGAAAGAGGGTACAGGCTACTTATGGTGTACCCTGTACTGTCTTAATAAACATTAGTTGAATGTTACTAATGTTAGCTTGTGTGTAAATAATTATTATTCTCTATATTATTAATGAAAAGTGTTCTAATACAACTATTACTATATAATTGGCTTTTTCATAACTTATTGAAAGAACTAAATTTAAAAAATATTTTTTTTCGCGGTTGTGGCAACATGTAATATTATAGTGCATGAAATGATAAATTTCAAAAATATTATATTCGTACTTGTAACTTTTTATAACAGGCCACCAAAATAAATAAACGTTTTTATTATAGCTTAGATAAAGAGCCATACCAAATATTAATTTCAAAATAAAAGTTTTCATTTTGTAAACAGTTAGGCTTGAGCACAACCGAACACAGTTGGAATGACGTCATCGACGGATTTCGTTTCGTCTGGTTCACCATCGTAATTTGTGAAGAGAATGCGGCCTTTTAAAAGCTTTCGTTTGTAAAGTATTTTTAAATGAACCACAGACGACGTTTCCACAAAAAAAAAATTACAAACTGTTATTTTCATAAGTTAGTATTTCACTAATGTAAAGGCGGTTAAAAGAAAAACATAATTAAAAACAGATTGTTGGTTTGTTAAAGTTTTAATTGACAAAAGTGACAATTCAACATAAAATGGTCTTGCAGATAATATGATTTGGCTAATGGATACACGAGACTAGATCTGGTATATTTTGATGACATTCACCACCATTCCCGTGGCGAATCGACTTTACCTGTCCTCTCATTTTTTATTTGAAGTAAATGTTTCTTTAAGTGGACGTACTTTTTGGATTTCCTATAGTAAAACATTTGAACATGAACCCTTTTTACTCTCAGAATATATCGTTTTTTTTTTTTTTTACCCCCAAGATGATNTGAACCCTTTTTACTCTCAGAATATATCGTTTTTTTTTTTTTTTACCCCCAAGATGATGCACTGTGCTTACCTTCTAGTTTTTCCATTCAATTGATTTACAATGGCCGCTACCACACTGTGGAGGTGCGAACTTCAACAAACGACCATCCTCAATTCTCTTTACCATACCATCTCAGCCTCTGTTTTTTTACTACACGTCAAAAATGTAAACGAGCCGGATAGTCTATTTTTCTTTCTCCAGAATTATTATTTCATGGTTTTGGTGGATTAACTTGAAATTTTACAACACAAGGTTACTTTCACTTGGCTATAGATTTTAAACTGTCTCTACTCAGGCCAGCATATTTAATACAAATATATCCTTGACACACAAAGATGGTTATCTATGACACCATATTCATTTTTAAATGTATTTTTTTTCTTCATAATTTTTAAACGCGTCTGTGATAGCCTTAAAAATGTTTATAGAATAAGGATGAATGAGTAAGATAGGAATTAGAGAAGAGGGTGTACCCTAATTTACGTGAGGGAATACTGCGAGACTATTTTGGGAAAAATTATCTCTGTACATTAGACCAGGATTCAATCCCTGATGCGGATTTTTTTCATATTATTAGTCCAACCTTCCTCACCTTCAATATTTTTCATACAATATTATTACAAAATCTTCTTTTCAACCACTATACACATATATCTAATTAATATTTTACTCTTTCACTATTCGATAGATTTCGATTATTCAAGACACGTTAGTTATTATAGTTAAATGTAATATTACGATCTCAATTTCATACGCAATTACAAATTAATATGAGCTTACATAGTAGATCCATATACACCCTATTTTGATATTATTACTTTTAAACACTTTGTAAAAGTCATAACACTTAAGGTGTAAAAGCTACCAAAAGATGAAATAATTTCAATACCAGTTCCTACGTTAGTATTATTTCTATGACAGTAGACCCTACCAATGATAACAGTTTGATAGTCAGCAAGGTTAGGTGTGTGCTCTTTTTATTTACTTTGAGGGAAGAAGAAAATGGAATTTGATCCCAAACATGTTTACCTGGACGACTTATTATTATTTTTTTTTAAATTGCTGTGTTCCAACCCTTTTTAAAGCGATGCTGGTACAGTTTTTAAAAACCACATTTCTCATTCTGTCCCTATTTCCTTTCTCCTATCCTGGGCNTTACATCTTTCTACCTTCGTCTCCCAACATTGTCCGTTATATAATTCACGTACTCCATTCTTGGTCTCCTTTTTAAATTTATTCTTTCCACATCTCCTTTTACAGTTATCTTCGTCAAACTATTATGTCTAACTATATGGCCTATCATGTTAAAATTTCTTTGCTGTACATCTCTCTAAAGTCTTTTCTTCATTTGCTTTTCTTAGCACTTCTGTAATTGACACCATCTCCATCCATGATATTTTCAACATTCTTCTGTAACATCACATTATTTTAAATGCTTTTAGTCGTTTCTTTCAGTTGCACCAATATTCCATGTTTCACACCCATAAAACGCAACGCTTTAAACATATGTCTATAGAAACCTTTGCCTGATTTCCAAATTTATGCTAGTCGAGGTTAGTAATGTCTTCTTGTTATGAAACGATTTCTTCGCCTGCGCTATTCCATATAAGTGGACAACAGCAATATTTTTGTTTTTAATCATGTAACAAGATTATTTAGGCAAAACCCGGGATCAAACCAAGACCCTTTCTCTAAGAAAATTACTTCCCTGGTACACAGCTGAGCTAAAATTCACCCGCATCGGTGAGCCTAGCTTTAAAGTGTCGTATAATGCTCACCTTAAGGTGTACTAAGTGAATAATACAAGCTATAGGTAATTGATAGTAATTAATATAATTATCAAGGTGTGTTTAATGATATGTAAACGTAATACAAGAAGGTGTGACTAAGGTATCATTGGGTATAGGTAGTAACAAAGTTAAGTTATTATAGACTATGTATATAAAGTTTTGGTTCCACGTGACTTGAAACACAGCCCCTATTTGAAGTGCACGGATAGGTCCATGAGTTTATCTTCCAACTCTAAGATTTGAGGTTCCTATTAAGGATTTGGAGTTGCAGAGAATCAAACGTTTCTATCTTCTATTTCCTGGAACTGATCACTCTGGAATATGACAAAAGTTCATTTTGTTTTGTTTGCTGGTGAGAAGGTTAAGATTCGAATCCAAGCCAGGTTTTTCCTAAATGGTTTACAACCCTCCCTCAATGCAAATATGGGTACATTTAATAAAAATTCTAAATTTCCTTATTTCTACCTAAAAAAACAGGTATGTGCGTATCCTGAACAGGTACCAAGACGCTGCGAGAGAATAATAATTTAAAATACAAATACTGTTTATATTCTATTTTACAGGTTGTTTTGAAGTATTGTTGCTATTAATTTATGAGACGTCATAATTATAGAGAATTTCTCTCTACTCAAGCCGTACCTACATGTTTTTAGCATGACATTACCCCTGGGGTCTAAGCCAAAGACCCTCAGAAGACAAATCATTTGACTACGATGGACCACTTATCTGTTGTTTCATTTATTTTTATGTTTAGCACAAGAGCTATTAGCTACTAAATATAATGGAAGAAAGCAACTCTAGACAATTAAGTACATATGAAACGGCTAAGTGGGTTTGATTACCGTGTTCAGGTGTCATTTTTCAATTTGTTCGAATAGCAAATAAAAGTTAATGAGAGTAAAGTATGATTTTGGTAGGAAGAACAGTATAAGTTAGTTACTAAAGTTACTAAAACAATTTTAATACATTCATACATCCAGTCATGTTCTCTGCAGCTGTATTTTTCGATATATATTATCAATCCCAATATAGTAACAGAAAAAAATTAATTAAAATCATATCATTGCTGCAAATAAATATGTTTGAATTTTCTCTAATGTTCTTCCAACTAAAAGCTGGTAGAAAACTAACCAAAATTAGCGTGGGAAGAGGATGGGAAAACTATAGTGAGAATCATATGTGGATAAACTAGCCTTAGTACAACTGGCAGAGATTATGAACTAGTACCAACCAATACTGCAGTTAGTTATATGTTGATTGTATACATTTACCAGAACACACTTGTTCTTAATTTTATATATTGCTCCATATTTCCCGACAGAAAAAGGTTCTAGGTTCATTATTCTATATAATACAGCAAGCAAAATAGGATTTGTATTAAATCTCGAAAAATTGTTTATTAATAAATAAGAAAACTATAAAATTAAAATTAATAGTTTACGAATACAAAAATTATTACTACACAACACTTTTGGAGGAGAGTATAAATATTTTAAATCCTCTAGATATTTAAAATATACTCAGATAATAATTGATGTTTGTCTAAATTATTTTTAACATTCTGCTGTTTGATATTTTATGCTAAAATTAAAGATTAAGTGTTAAACTGATTTGTGCAATATTTTTTAAAATTCTTTTTTATCTCCCTTCAATATTTTTCAGAATTGAGTTACGAAAATAAAGTATTCGGCCGTTGAATTCAAGCATATATGAAATCATAATTAAATTATATTCTATATATAGTAGGAGTATAGGTAAGTGACAGACAGTAAACGTTATAAGAACTAGGTAATCTCGTGTATCAACTCTGCAAGACCATATATTGATATGTTGTCACGTTTGGCAGTCACACAATTCACAAAAATTATCGGTCATTAATTAGGTTTTTCTTTTGACCGTTTTTATATCTTCTGCTAGCTGTCAGCTACCACAACTCCTATGGCAAATATATTATAATTATATATATGTATAATTGAATCATGTTATTTTTACTTTAGTTAGTCAAATGAATTATCGTTTTAATACTATGTAGAAATCGAAGTAGTGTTCATGATAAAGTAATTTAGTTCGACATGCATATAAGCAAACACGAACATCCTTAGTAAGTATTAGTAAAATACCCCACAGATCTTGACTTTGAAAAATAAACCTCCATAGCTCAGTGTGCCAAATAATAACGCAAATAAAATATAAATAAAATACTACTATTCTGTTACTGTTACGTATAGAAATGTGAGCCTTCGTGATGTTTTCATTCCTTTTTCAAATTATGCTTCTATCCAGTAATTACTATATTTAAGGTACTAAACCTTGTGCCAATATGTAATTTTAACTGAGATGGTTTATTTAAAATACCAGGGGTAGGGGAAAAGGGAGAAGCACGAGGGAATAAAGATAGGGGGAGAAAGGTTGCATTAAAAACACACACCGATAGTTTATGCGTGTAAGAGACATACTATACCCCCTGAAGGTAGGTATCACGTAACCCGCGGTTTGTCGCGCAAAGACAATCGGTATTTTTTTGTCTCTTAGAAAAGGGTTTATATGTATATTCGCATCCCGTATCCCTTTCTGCTAGGAAGGTATAACGGTCCCTTAACACCGTCGAATTAGGGTAAAGTCACGATTTAGTTTCAATGTATAGAGAAAAGGAATATTGAGAACTATTGTTTTGACTCTTGTCTGATTGTGCAAGAATATTGAGCTAAACCCTGATATTTATGGGAAGCCGATTTTCGACCACATATATTGGATAAAACATTAAAATTTGTCATTTTAGAATTAAATATTATTTGATTTATTAATTATAAAGATCATCCAAAAGAGTTAACCAAATCTTCAAAGAATACTTCGTTACTGTATAATTTGTTTTTACATTATTAATTAAACGGACTAAGAATGTAAATACAAATATCGTAATATTTTCATCCCACCATTGTGGCAATATGCGTTTCCAGTTTTCAAATAAAGGGATTTATATGAAAATCGGACTGTAAATACTAGGACAGTCGTTTATTGTAAGAAATGGGGACACTACATTTTTTTAGATTTAATCCAGGCTTTACCGTTACTGTTTAAATTTACAGTTACAACGTGCGTTTAAAAAATATACATTTGTATTATGTGTTTTTTTCTGAAGATTATTATCAAAATACGATTTACAAACTGGCTTAATCAAGCTTCTTACTACCCACCTAGTAGATAAATATTTTCCAAGTAGATAACATGGCGACACTTTTTACGGTTAGTAAATTTATTATTTGACCCCAACTGGGATTGAACCAGGATCCCCTACATTTATGGCTGATCACGTGGGGGGGCTGGGCTACATGTCTATTATGGAAGTAGCCCGAACTGGTAGTAAGACGTGAAGCATGGGCTAGACAAAACTTTACGTTTGATGACAGTCAATTGCTGGGTTGTACCACTCTACTCTTATTGGTGCATCATTATCATTAGGTCATAGATCTTCCATTGGTTTGCTGAAGCTTTACTTTTGCCTGTTCTGCGACAAATTTATTACACCTTTGTGCCTTATTCTTCCAACATCGCCCGCTATCTTCCACATTTTCATCTATAATTATCTTCGTCAAACTGCCATGTCTCAGTATATGGTCTATTGTGTTAACTCTTCTTTGCTCTATGCTTGTTCAAAGTTTCCTTGGGTGCACTTTTCATAAAATATAAACTTTTTTTTAGAATCAAAGTTTATAACATTTTACTAAATAATAATTAATATTATTTTATAAGTATTAATAATATCGGTCAAGAGTGACCCGCTAAATATCACATGAATTGACGCATAAATACGTGAAAGTAGATTTAGTAATTGTTTATTTATGTCAGCTATAGACAATCTTTAAAAAATTGTGGAATAGAACATATGAGCTACGACATTTATTTAGTTTGTTTTATTTTTATGTTTAATACTAAAGTTTTTAACGAATTAATCAAAAGTGTATAACAGCTGATTACAGGGAACTCGAGGTTTGAATTTCGGTCGGGGTATTTTGAGGTTTTATCCTAAATGGTTTTCCACTCTCCCTCCACGCAAAGGATGCTACACTTCCTCTAAATACAGCCTTCTTCATCCTAAAACATTTATGTTATTAGTAAATATGCGTAAAACTCGAACAGGTAGTTAAACACAGTGATAGAAACTAAAAAATTTAATTAATAAAATGTAGCCAATATAAAATGCATGCGCATGAACGTGGAGGGAAAGAAGATTTGGAAAAACACAGAGAATGTTGCAAGTTATAAGCCCGTCTTAATACAACCCTAACGAGAGTCAAGACCCGATCTACCCGTCAACGTCAGCCAAGTGTAATGCGAGTTTAATACCTTAGACCGATCAGCCAATGGTTCGGGCTTTTATTTAGTCAAGGAGGTTGGGGAATCCCTATTTCTGAAGCATCGAGGAAGAAACAATTTTTAGCCAGGTTTCTTAAAGCATACCACGAGTTCTACAATCATTAGCGCACAATCAAAGTTGTTTATATAATAAAAAAGGTTTAGTTAAAAAAAATTACTTAAAAAAGTTTTAAAGTAACTTTGAAGTAATAAACTACTCCAAGCTATAATCGGAAAGAGATATAAATCAGACATTTAGAGCAGGAAAACTGAGAAATAATAAGGTAGAACCTTGCGTTAATCGTTTTATATGACCAATGGTAATATAATTACGCCTATTAAAGCTTCAATTTTGGAAGGTGGTTAACCTTATCAAGCGTCTCATTTCTAGATATTTACATAGATATGCCTTCAGGAGACGTATTCAACTATTTATCTTTTTTACTATATCACGCATATGCTGTGTTTACATAATGAAGAAACATATACCGAATATGGTATAATGATTTATTTAGAATACGTCATTTTTTTAGTGTGGATTTTAATTTTACTCCAAGGACATTATAGCTCACAACTTTTTATTTAACAAGTCAAACGTATGATTTTAATTGTAATTGTGTTGCCTAATAACAAGTTTTGCTACTAACAATGGTAAAGATACTATAATGTTTTGAATCAGTTTTGTTTGAACTATTATTTAATTTTATGTTATTGGCTCTACAATACTACATCATACTTCCCGTATGGGCTAACAACATTTAATTACACTATTACCCACTTCCGTGGTCACATGGTCTAAAGGCAACATTCTCACAGCAAACTGGACTGGTGATGACGGGAATTTCAGGGTTTGAATCCCGGTCTGGTTTAATTAGGGTGGTTCCTTCTAAATAATTTTTCACTACCACTCTACACAAATTCGGGTATATTTCTTCTCAATTCAACCTTTTTCATTCTTAACATATTAGCCTAACTATTATTATTATTATCTATTAGCAGCACGTCTTACTACCCGTT
Source organism: Timema monikensis (assembly GCA_902151445.1). Taxonomy (NCBI): domain Eukaryota; kingdom Metazoa; phylum Arthropoda; class Insecta; order Phasmatodea; family Timematidae; genus Timema; species Timema monikensis. The sequence goes on along the minus strand of CABFVZ010000079.1, from coordinate 720,728 downwards.
CGGGTTATACGCACTTACGCTAATGTGTAATGGTAGGGTGATTGTGAGATGAAATGAAGGACTTACATTTTAACGTGGGATCCGAACCACGGTGGTGGCCTGGCATTCCCCACATTCACAAGTTGTGATTAATACACGTCTTGTCAGAGGTCAGCACAGAAGTCTGACACCTTATGCCAAGACCACCAGGTCACTGACCCCTATCTATTGCATATGCGTATGTATCCCGAATGGGCAGAAAGGTGCAGGGCTATATATATATATATAT
>CABFVZ010000079.1:655644-720379 GCA_902151445.1 Timema monikensis | reverse complement strand
TATATATATATATATATATATATATATATAGCTAACTCTGGTTTTAGCGAACTTCGACCATGGTGAACAAGATTGACATCTGAGTCCATAGATGTTCATTATAACCAGAGTCGACTGTAAGATAATCGGGTAAGAAATAATAGGTTAGAATTCAAATAATTGCGCCCGCATTTGTGTGTAGTAGAAGTGGGAACCATCTTAGGAAAAAACACTCGCAGTACACCGTGCCAGGATTTGATACTCGACCTCACTCTCCATCCCTGAAAAACCAGAATAGATGAGCTTGATGTTTATTCCACGTGCTCACAGATGCGGGTATACGATATTTAACTCCTAATATCACTAATTAATTTAGCACCTACCTGTTCGGGTTATACGAATATGTACTAATTACGTTAATGAGTTATAAATGAGAAAGGAATTTAGAGTGAGTTTACCCGTATTTGTGTGGGGAAGGAGGGATGGTGTGAAACCAATAATAAAGAACCACCTTCAATACCCCCGATCGTGACTCGAACTCCGATCTCCCTGTCATCGGCAGTCCAGTCTATTGTGAGAGTAGCGCGTTAGACCATTCGGCCACCGAAGCTGGTCACTACCGCTACTATTAGTAAATACAATGAAACGAATTAATCCCACACCATAATTTGTGTGGCCCTTCTTTTTTTTCCCTACTTTATAACATTCAGACTTTCCAAGCACGTTATTCTGACAGTATTCCCCATCACGTAGTTGTAATATTTCCGCTGCGCCCCTAATAAGCAGTCTGTCATAGTGTGTATCAGTTAGTTTATCTATTAAAGAGTGTGTTTTCTCTGATCGTTGCAGGCTCGGATGTATCAGGCCTTGAGAAGGGCACATCCTTAACCCCCCCTCCGAAGAAGCCAACTTGTTGGGCCCTACAAGAAGGCGCGCCTGCACCCTATAGACTTCACCCAAGACTCCCACTGCATACAAATTGCCGCTAATGAGGTTATGGAGCACTGTTAGACTCGAGAGGAGTTTGGGAGGAAGAGGAGGGGGAATTCAAGGGGGTTGATACATTTCGAGGGATGTGTGAGAGCTTCTACCAAAACACTGGCACCCTTATATTTTACCAGCTGCTACCTTGAAGAAGAAGAAAAAGAAGAAACAAACCATTATTAAATAAACATTATTTAATCAGTTTTCAATGATGGTAAAATATTTTACCAAATGTTTACCACTCTTTTTTTATTTGGTTATATATTATATCTGATAGATTCTATTAGATTCTTTCAGTGGTGAACTNATATATATATATATATAATAGTAAAATAAGCCTTATTTGTAAATTATTAAAATTGAGGTTTTAATATAAACAGAATCTAAGTCAAACGCCTACAATAAAAGCAGGATAATTTTAAGCAGCCTTTAGAATAACAAAAACTTCATGATATTTTCTCAAAATGCATGGATTTTTTTTAACACGTTGCATTTCAATGTAAATAATATTCAAATAAAGATTAAATTGTTAGTTCTATTATCAATTAAAGTTTAGTGAATTGATTATTTTAGAATGAGATAAAATAATAAAGAATTAATTGGTTATCAAATTTTCGTACAAATTTTATAAGCACAAGAACGTATATCCCTAAAAATAAATATGTGATAGTCAATACATATTATTTAAAAAAGAAATCCAAGCCCAGGTTTTTTGAGAAACAACGTTTACTGTACAAAGTTGAAAACCATTTATTTTGTCTAAAGGTTCGACTACTATACCATCACAAAAACCAGCTCCTACTAATCACACGTGACAAACGGGTTATTTGATAAACAAGCCTTAAGGAAGGCCCCCAAGCTGAGAAGTACTAAAAACTTGGAAATGTCAATGAATATTTAAACAGGAATTACGTAGTCATTATAATTTATTATATTAATTTAGCTCCTTGGAAAGTTTATATGTTTAAAACAATACTTCAAAAAGTAATGGTAAGATCTACATGTTTATAGATTTTCTTACTATTTACTTACATGCGTCTAGAAATAAAAACTTAATTGTATGCAAAATGCTTGTGGTATTATAGCTAATTTTAGTCATGTCTAGTGCTAAATCATGATTAAATAAAAATTGTGATTTGTTTCAAAATATTCTTAATATTTGGATACCCACTTTTTCCATGCAAACATAAAAATTAGTTCCTTAAAGATATTTTTTATAAAATTAATTTTGTTTCAACCATAATTTTACTTCTCATTCATTATCATCATTTTGTGTCAAATCAGATTTTAAAATAATTTTAATTCTACATTCTTTGTATTTGCCCAAAAACTAAAAAATATATTAATTAGTCTTAAAATTCATTATGTTCCTTTGTCTTTTATCCGTTTTAACGTCTGTAATCAGCGGGACTAACCACAAAAATGACATAATTATTTCGTTCAAACTCGATGTTTGGATGATATATGGTCATTTATAAAGAACAAATTTTGAGTTTAATTTTAAAATTAGGGGTAGTTTACTGATGACAATTATTTTTAGTTTCTAATTTAAATAAAGCCTTACGATTTTGTTTAAAGAGTAATTTGAAGAGTAATTCATATAAGTAACCAAAAAGTATGCATTCATAAATTCAAAAAATGACACTCAGACACTGGAATCGAGCCTGGGATACTTGGTTTATAGCGCCAACGCTCTACTGTTGAACTATCCAAAACTCGTCACGTGCTTAGGGTCATTCTTTACGGATCCGGACAACTGGGCACCGCCAAACGGGCGCAGCCAACTGGGCGCTGGGAAGACTGGGTGCTAATATAACATGGCCAATTTAAAAAAGATGGTATAGCTGTAAAAATGAAAACAAATAACTAAGCACAAGGGTCAATTTCTTTAAAAATTGCTAACAAAAATGTTATAGTTGTTAAAAATGAAAACAAACAACTGGGCACCAGGATCCATTTTTTTAAAAACGTGAACAAAAAAAAAGTTCATTCATGATGAAACAAAACAAAAAGGCAATCATGCGCAACACTATATAAGGTATGTTTTTTCAATGTTATACAAGATATTAGGTTAGGTTAGGTTTTAAAATTTCATAATTTTATAATATCAAATAGTCTAACTTTATAAATATACACAAATTAAGTTTTATCTAAAATGCATTTTTTTAAACAACTCCAAAAATGAATATTTAAGTAAAAAACTATTATTAACTTTTACATTCGCGCCCAGTTGTCTTGGCACCCAGTTGGCCAATCCCGTTTGGCAGTGCCCAGTTGTCTTAGACCACATATTTTACTCATAGTTTAAGGCAACAATATGTTTGTTCCGGTTAGTTTATTGATAGCTAACTTTAAATAAAAATATTCTAAGATTTTAAAAGACTAAATAAAAAAGAGTGTACGATTGTGTCACACCATTTAAGATCTAGTGATTGAGGAGGATGTCTTAAAAGAATTGCGACTAAATTGGTATGGAGAGTAGATAAAAACATCAAAGTGAATTTACATGTGGAAGACCAAAAACTCCTCAGTTCATCTGTTAGAGATTCGAGGCCCAACCCCCCACGTGAATGGTAAACAAGTTCAATGCCTGAAGTTCTTCTCACAACTATCTAGGATTCCAGGTTTGTGAAAATATGTGGCGGTAACAAGACAATAAAACCACAGATCCTTCCCCGCATCACCCCCTTTCCTACAAAATGTCCCAGTTATTTTCAGAGGACACGTCCAATTATTGGTCTTCCTGACTGACCGAACACGTGCATCCTGTCTCAGCAACACCACCAGCCTCGGACAGGATACGACGACGGAGTTTCCTTTTCAGCAAGACTACTACAAAGTCTTATCTTGGCCCAAAACTACCTACCAATATTATAATTACTATTTTGTATCAATTAATGTAACTTCCTACCCCCTCCCAAACCCAACTCATATTGCTGTCAGACCATTAGAAGTAGGCCAATCTTTGTAGTCCAATTTTCACAGAAAGGTCTAAAAAAAGGTTTCGACCAAATTGATAACATTTTATACTATTATGAATGTTACTTTGTAGGTATTGTTATATATTTCAAAAGTGACAGCTACAGATCACATGAATTGACGTATGAATGCGTACGAATGGCTCTAGTAGCTATACTATCTGTAAGATTCTATAAAAAATTGGAACGTAGCTAGCCTGGATTTGGCCCGACTAACCAGGGCGAAGAAGAGTTTGTCACGTGTAACTTTCCACTACCTCCGTGTAAATAAGTGGCGTAGCGTGGAGTGTTGCGAAGGTAGGCCGTATAAGGCTTATTATTTGGTCGAGATTCAGAGTTAAGCCCCATTTAGCCTAGGCTCCTCTGTTTGTAGTTCGGTGACCGGACTAGACACATAATATACTGTAATAAAGGAGATTTGTTCTCAAAATTCAGAAGAATACTCATTGATCAGGCATCAACAAAAATACATTCTCATGGTAAGCAAATAAGAGCCTATATAAGTGTGGTTCAATGGAGTCAAAGTGGGCGAGAAATTATCACATATACTGTACAATTTTAACACAGATGTCACGTCATTGATGTGAATTTTGGGGAAATTATTTGAAAATATACCCTCCTTACGCTATTCCAATAGGCTTGATAGTTTATTTATTTTATTACGGGCATATACACGGCCTTATATAAAGACAAGCATTTTTGAAACCAGCTTCGGTGGCCGCGTGGTCTAACGCGCTATCTCGTGTTGGCCTGGACTTCCAATGGAGTGACCGTGGTTCGATCCTAGTCAGGTACACGGAGGTAAGTTTTTTACTAAATGGTATTCCCTCTCCCTTCACTCAATTGCGTGTGCATTTTCTCTAGATTAAGCCTTCATCATCCCTAACCGGTTAGCATAATTAGTACATAGGTGTATAGCCTGAATATGTAGTAAGACGCGCTGCTAAATAAAGTGGTTTTGGTATTACTTCTTATAACAATTTAAACCCTCACCTATGAACACGTGTAATAAATTTCAAATCCATATAGTCGGTCTTAGAGGTGATGTAGAGTTGGGATTATAGTCCCGTTTGGATGTACTGAGGTTCTTGTTTCTTAGATGTTTTCTCACTCTCTATCCACGCAAATGCATGTGGGTTTCCTTTAAATTCTTCCTTTCTCATAGCCACCCTATAATTGTCATTAAATGATTATAGCTCAGCTGGGTAATAATATGTGCCCCCAAAAAAAATATAATATAGGAATTGGTCATAGTTAATCTAAATTAGCCGCCCCAAACTAACAACATAAAACTGTTTATGAAAATACAAAAGCATGAAGCCGATAGTTGGCGGTATATAGGACTTCATTGTTAATGTCCTTCATGCTATTAATTCCCCTTAACTGCCAATTAGATTTTTTTTAACTCATAGAAATTAAAGAGACTACCTATTATCCTGTTTGAAATATTATTTACAAAAATGTATGTTGAGAGATTCTTTCCAATCTCTAAAAATGTCAACATATTGGAGGATCATACAAATAAAGTGTGTTTATTAAAAATAAAAACGATTTATTTGAGAAATTTTATAGAGGAACATACAAAACCCCACTTCGGGGGCCACATGGTCTAAAGCGTCACTTTCGCAGTAGACTATACTTCTGATGACGAGGAGATTGAGGTTAGAATCTCGTTTAGGTGTTTGGTGGGTGGTTTTCCCAAAATGATTTTACACTCTCCCTCCATGAAAATTCAGATACACTTCCTCTAACTAAAGGCTTCCTAATCCCTGAAACCATTAGCGTAATTGGCATATAGCCGTGTAACCCGAACGGGTAGTAAAAAGAAAAAACTAACTTCAAAATACACTATAATTTAGAAACCCGGTGTGTTATCAAGCCCTAAATTTTCAGTCCCCCGCAATCAAGAATTTATGAGCCTGACATTTAGTCCACATGGCCACTCATCCGGGTGACAACCAAGCTCAGTTTTTCTTATCATCATTGATTGATCTGGCTTGTAGACAACAATGGCAGTTTTCTAAACGATGATAATTACCAGGATAGGGCAATTTTTTCAAAAGAGATAAACTATAATACTTATAGTAGATATCTATGTTTATAGAGCTTGTCTAATTTACTGTATGCTTGATCAAGAAAAATATGTCTCTACTCTTATTATTTAACGGACGTCATTCACAGTCAAACGTATTCACTGTTCAGTTCTATAAATATAACAACATTAGTTTGTATTGTTGTTTATCTGTTTCGTTTTTATAAATAACATAAAAGATTTTAATAAATGAATATAAAGAGATATTAAAATAAATGTACCCACATCAGCTTGAATAAAGGTGTTAAAAATCACGTGTATAAAGACAACACCTATGTATCCGCCAGGATTCAAACCTCTTTCTCTCATCAACGGTGACCAATTAGAGTCCGAGTAAAATGTTTTAATAGTGGTCGAATGGTCTAAAGCGGTAGTACTCAACCTTTTTTGTTCGTCTACCATCATATATAGTAATTTATCTTCAACTTTATCCCTTAAAATAATTGTTGGTGCATAATGCAAGTTATAGGCCTACATATTCCATAACATACTTCTAAAATAAAAAATGGCACTCCCAGATACCATGGATTTTGGCTTCTGGCCCTAACTATTCACTGTTTATCGTGACATTATATATATAAATAAATATAAATGTACATTATATATATTTCAAAATTTACGTGCCCCTTAAAATGTCTTCGCGTATTCCAGGTTGAATACCACTGGTCTAGAGCATTAGACTCGCCCTCTACTTAGGAAATATAAGACCTAACTAGGCCCAAACTCTCAATTATTTTGTTTCCAAGTGCTGAAATCTATGATGGTCTATTTAGTATGTGTTCGTTGCGAACCCCTTGGGACTTTTGATCGGAAATTCATTTAAATCTTTAAATAGGCAAACTGGGCATTTGGAGTAGCACGCTCAAGATCTATCAGTGAAATAAGGACATTCATTATATGATACATTTTCCACTTGTTATATTTTAAGGCCGAGGACGTTTGCACTTGTGTCAGCTACTTGTAGCTATCTGAAAAATGGCGACTGTATAGTGTAAACTGTATTTTTATAAACCCCCTTGTTTGCATTTAATGAGTATTTTTCTCTCTGTTATATAAACAAACTAATAAATATTTTTAAAACATTTTAATGCGCTTGACTCTCTCAAAGATAAAAGTATTCCCTTGTAAATTCAAATCTTGAAAGTAAATGAACGTTAAAAATAAAAAAAATAAAACCCAGTCTGCCTCTGGTTGATAGCATTGTCCTTGATTGCAGTTGTCAGGCATGGAATGATTTACATTACATACGTCTGGAGATAAATGGAGATAGCCGCATCTGAGACAATGGCTAACAGAGGTCCTTTCTCTAGACTGGACATTTCTTCTGGCATTCCTTACCACCATACTTGGAATACCTAGACAGACGCAGACTAATAAAAAAAAAAAATCTGATACTACAATGATAACAAGAAGAATTAGATGATGGTAGATTTGACCAAACTTCTGAAATGAATGTTACCTCGTGTAATTTACTTGTGACATTGTTTCCTCAAAAAAAAAAAAGAGTGGATTTATGTAAATACATTATGTACTTGCCAGAGGTGAAACTATTTAAATGAACATTAATTCGTTCTTTTTTAAGATGATAGAGGTTTTGAAAGTTTCGGTAACTTCTTACTAAAATAGCAACCACATTGACCATTAGTTATTTTCTTATTTATAATAAATTTCCTAACTATCTTTATTTTGAAATCTTTTTATAAAGAATGAGAAACGCTCAGCTAAAACCACGACACATTTATCGAACGGCAGCGAGTTTTCTCATCAGAAGACATTCATAATAATAAGTGATGAGTGGATATTAAGTTCTAACCGGTAACCGTCCTTCCCAATTTGAAGTTTTTAAAAATCCTATTCAAGGTTTGTGTTTGATTGCCGATATAATTTTACTTCAAGGAATCTCCAAACTAATAAAACATATATAATTTCCTATTAGTATATTGTGAATCATTTGTGGTTAAATTTTACAATTATATTTATTTGGAATATAGTAAGAAATGTGATTGACTTGTTGAGTCATTTTTACGTATCTTTACAGTCATTTACTTAGATAGTAAAAATAAAATAATATACTGTTGGGGGATGGACGGGTGGGAATATATTCAGAATTGAGGAATTTACTAGTTCTCGCAATTGACAGGACTTTAGCTGATACCAATTCGATGTTCGAATATCGGCCGGAAGCACAGAAAGCTGATTGTCAATATGCAATGTGTCACTCTGGTTTTCCCACCCCCCTCACCACACTAATGTGGGTTCACTTCATCTACTCTAATATACTCTTTTCATCTTCAAGCCCATATATTAAGTTCAGTGGTGTGTCGTGGCGTGTTGGCAGGGTCAGCATCGTTGGTTTAGGCTGTACTTGTTAATAGTTTTCATCCTACTGTAGAAAACTCTTTGGTCAGGCATCAACGGAAATACATTTACCATGTAAAGTGTGTTAAACAGTACCTATGTAAGTCTGGCCAATTGGGGTCTGAGTGGATGAATATGTCACAGTCATATTTTTAACAATGACGTGTATTTAAGTGTTTACAGAGTAAGCAGAGGCTGTGATAAGTTCTACCACACTACGTTCCTATTTTATCAATCATACACAAGCTCTGCTCTACATACCTCACATATAAATGTATTTAAGTTGATACATGACCTTTGACAATTCACAAATACCGTTCAAACAAATTCTGCTTACCCTAGTCACACTTCACGACACGACACTGAGTTTTAACACTTCGCGACACGTCCTTGATTAAGTCTTTAATAAAGTTTGTGTTTAACAAATAATAATCTGCGTGATGGTGTTAAGGGTCACGGCTCTGTCTTTTGTCAGTCACCACCGGTAGCTGGCACAGGAAGCTACCAGGACTGGCCCTTGTGTCAGGTCTGTTCCAATAAAAAGCTGCATGTCGGAAGACAGGGTAATTGAGATCGCGTGATGATCGTGACTCTAGTCAAGTCACGAGGATGGCTCCCTGCTCCAAACGCAGCATCTGTGCATCTCTGTATGTCTTCGAGATCTGTGCATGGACTCATCATACAGAGGGCCCTTCTACTCTGCCCTCAGGATGGCAAGATAAACACCCCAGAATTGTTAATGGGAAGACAAATTTGAACCAGATAAACCACTCCCACGTTGGAGGTTAAACAGAGGGCTTTATCTTATACGTTGTTCAATGTGTAGTAGTAAGTAGCGATGAATAGAATATTTATTTACATATAAATCATAGCTATACTTTGCAGAGCAATCACTTGCCAGGTATCAACGATCATATATTTTCTAATAGGTATGTAGAACAGAGATTAGTTATGATTGGTCAAATGGGGACCTGGTGGGAGAGAACTTATCACTGAAAACACTTTTAAAAAGTTGTACATACCTTGCAAGCACTCCAAACCACGTCCCTGAAAAGTATATACTTTTCCTATAAGCATGATATTTGAACAAAAACCTCATAAATAATCTAAGAAATCACCTCTTTTTTTTATCCGTGGATTACTACCCGTCCAAGATACACGCAATTTAAATACGCTAATGTGGTAAGGAGGAGGGAGGAATAATTTGGAGGAAATTGACCCGCATTGACGTGGAGGGAGAGTGGGTAATCTTCAAGGGAAAACTCAGTAAATTGGGCCGGGACTCGAAAACCAACCTCCCTGTTAACGGAAAACCATAATTTATGAGCCTGGTATTTAGTTTTCGTGAACACAAATGTGGATTAGTATATTAATTTTACATAAATAGGAGTTAAGCATGGCCATAAATCAATAAAAAAAACACTATTGTTTGGATTATTCATTGGCAGGTCCATTAGTAAGCAATCAATATAGTTGTATTAAATTACATTTGATGGATTTAATTTTAGGGTTTTTCAAAAACGTTCCCACTGAATAGATTTGCATGGACAACTTAGTGATTTAATACAACAGTAACTTTAGCTTTGCTTACGGACCAAAATCATCTAAAAATAGCTCTGTATCCAGGGGCGTATTTGCGAATCTGCTGCCCACAGGCACAAGATAATTTGCCGCCCATTTTTCCTACCTTANCCATCTGTGGAATCACAGATAGAAAGGGCTTACATTATTTTATTATTTATTATAGTGAGGTTTTTAAAGTAGTAAGAATCTAAGCAAAGAATTATAAAATACACACAAAAATCTCGGTGACCTGGTGGTCTAGGGGTAAGGTGTCAGACTTCTATGCTGGCGGCCGGGGTTCAATCCTCGGTTCCAGCACATATTTATCTGATTTCCAAACCCTTCCTTCACCTCTGACAAGTTATCTTGTGAATGTGGGGAATGCCAGGCCTCCACTGTGGTTCGGATTCCACGTTAAACTTTAGGTCCTCCATTTCATCTCATAATCACCCTACCATTACACAATGGCGTAAGAGCGTATAACCCGAACGGGTAGTAAGACGCGGTGCTAATAATAATAATAATAATAATAACACACAAATTCAAATATCATATAATTAAAAAATATAAAGTCTGCACTAGTAGACTGTAGAACATGTTACTACATATAAAATATTAGCATGTACAGTACATATTAAGAAAATAGTCTATAGTATATTTCGCCTTGATTTTTGCTGAGTGAAATGGTGAATGATGCCAGACAAAGACGATTATGAGTGAATTAAGGCTATACTCTGTCATGTAGGTATGCAGATACAGCAAACCACAACAATCACACACACGACGAAGCCATAAAATTGTTTTAACTGGCAGAAAAATATATGTATTTTTTTTTCGTCATTAAAAATTTGACGCCCCTAAAATCTACCACCGTAGGCACGTGCCTACTAGGCCTATGCGTAAATTCACCCCTTTCTGCCCCTGTCTGCATCCATCTGGCAAGCGAATTTGTCTTGTCGCTTTAAAAATTGGTGTGATTCAACTTTGCTTGATAAATTGACAAAACAATTTTGCGAGTTGAATGAATATGGTATGAAGTTTTAATGACTTCGTAAATGCTGAAGGGATCGAGGTAAAATCCAGCCACCACTAGATTTGATGTGAGTTTAGTACAATATGTCACACCAGTAACATTTGAAGAAGCTGTGAGTGGATCTGAGGCTCAAAATTGGATTGAAGCGATTGAAGAAGAACTCAAATCCCACGAGAAAACCAAACGTGGATAGTTGTGCCAAAAGACGAAATGATGAAACCAATAAGTTCATTGTGGATTTTCAAAATTCAAAGTGATGCTGCTGGAAAGATAAGCCTCTATAAAGCTCGCTTATGTGCAAGAGGGTTTCTTCAAAAACAAGGTATAGATTATACTGAAACTTTTGCTCCAGTGGTTAGATACGACTCACTGAGTGTATTTCTAGCAGTCGTGACACAAAATAATTTGGAGCTAGTACAATTTGATGTACGCACCGCGTTTTTTTTACGGATAACTTCAATAAATTATTTACATTGAGATACCAAAGGGACTTGACATCAAAAATCAATCAAATGTGGTTTATAAATTGCAAAAATTATTTAATGGTTTGAAACATGCTCCTATGGGTTAAAACACCAAGTTTAGTGATTTTTTGAAACAATTCAATCTAAAACAAAGTGACACTGTTAAGTGTGTGTGTATATTATGTCACAGTGAAAAGTGAACAAGTTTATTTAGTTTTATTTGTTGATGATGGGCTGATTGCAGCTCAATCAAGAGAAATACTTGAGGCATTACTAAAGATACTTAAGATAGAATTTGAAACAACAGATGGTGATGAAAGTGTGTATGTTGGTATGTAAATTGAGCGCTATCGAACGAAAAGATTGATGTATATACACCAAAGCATGTACACGCGTCAATTATTGCATAAATCTAAGATGGCAGACGCCAAAAGTGTAAGTGTACTATCAGATCCGCACACTATACTAAGTCAATTTGACGCTGACAGTGAAATGACTGAAAATGTACCTCACAGAGAAACTGTAGGCTCTCTCATATTTCTTGCACTAGTTTCGCTACCTGATATTGCGTATTCTGTAAACCAATTCAGTAGATTTAGTAACAAAAATAACAAAAGTCATTGTTCAGCTGTTAAAAGAATATTTAAATATTTAATTGGTATCATTAATTTTGGATCACAACGTATATGTAAATAGCACCAAAAATGATAACTTAACTTTATTTGGTTATTCTGACGCTGATTTTTCAGGTGACAATGATAACCGCAGCTCAACCACGGGATATGTATCTTGTTTAAATGATGCACTTGTCTCGTGGAGCTCACAATGTCAAAGCCTAATTACGACTAGCACAACTAAATAAGAGTATGAAGCAACTGTGACTTCTTCAAAAGAAATTGTATGGTTAAGACAACTTTTGAATGATCTCGAATGTAACCAATGTAATCCTACTGTATTAAACGTAAACTGCCAAGGTGCTATTTGTTTGGTTTACAATTCAGAGTTCCATAAGAGAAATAAGCTTATTAATATTAAGTATCATTTCTTCCTAGAGAAAAATGATAAAAAGAAAATTAGTGTTGAGTTTGTACCAACTAACTATCAGTTAACAGATTTATTCACAAAAGCATTAGAGAGGAACAAGTTCACACAGTTGAGAAATAATTTAAACATATGTGACAGAAACCATGTAAACAATGAGCGTCTGGGAGATAATTAGGTTTACAATGTTTTATGTGAGCATAGCTTGAGTGTGGCTTGATGTATTTTTTAATATCCTGTTTATGTGTGCATGCGCTAAGGACGCCATGTTTGTAGTTGTACATGCGCAGTTTAAAGTTACTAGTTAGTCGCTTCTAGGCAATTCACAAGATTAGTTCTATGTATAGTAATTTGTTGTATAAAATATGTTAGTTTTTATTAATCAATAAAACACCCTTTACTATCGCATTTAACATTCTGAATATCTATTTTGATATTCAATAAAAATAAAAAGTAAATATAAAAATGAACAAGAATTGTGGGCTTTTAGTCATTCTGGTATGATGTAGGACAAATGAAGGAGAAATGTTGAGTAACAATGTTAAAGAAAATGGTAAAACCTTCATAATACGCAAACACTAATTTAAAAAATAACATATTCACCCGCAATGGTGAGTCCATGAACAAAGAAAGGCGTGAGTACCGTCTTGTTTGATTCGCCAATGATGGGAGGTTTGATTTCAAACCTGGTACATTGGGGTTGATTTTCTTATTGTCATTTATAAATGTGGTTTTTCCATTCCCTATGCACGCTAATATAGGTACAGTTCATACAAACTACACTCGAAATATTTATATTTTAGATTAAGTCGTTATTAAATTTGAAGTAGTATTATATTGTATGTATGTGTTACAGTCCAAATCCGATTCCAGGACAAACCAATTCGAGCTAGGCCGAATTGGTATATCCAGCAGCTTGTAGGATAAACAGATATAGCCTGATTATTTTAGGTAATAATAGTTTTCATCCTTCTTAATACATGCGATGAACTGACCTTGGACATGTTTTATGATGCACACTTTGCGCGCCAATTTTTAGCCAACCTAACCTAAACTAACCTAACTTAAACTTGGTTAGGCCTAGTAAAATTGTAAGCCATATTAATTTATCCTATGAGCTAGGCCAATATTCCAGAATTAATTAACTTATACTAGGAGACTAGGATACATTAGTACTTCTTGTAGCTCTTAGGATATATCAATTTGGCCTATTCCGATCTAGTGTGTCCTTGAATCGGGTTTGGACGGTAACATATGTATGTATGTGTATATGTATGTATGTATATATGTAACCATGTATGCATGTATGTATGTATGCAACAATGTATGCAACAATGTATGCATGTAGGAATAAAGGCCCATCTATACATGTATATATATATGCAAGGGTATGTTTCTACTAGCCATCACTGACATTATCTAATATAAATAAACAGTTATAATTTAAGACTTATACATATTGCTCAAACATATGTAGAAAGAGTTGATTGATAAATTTTGTTAAGTTATTTGATGTGAAAATATAAAATTGAAGATCAAAATTTATAATTAGGCTAGTTTAAGGTAATAACATATTGTAAAATAGTGAACAGTACACATTTAATAAATAATTCATCGTCCATTTGGCAGTATATCAGGTGATGATAAGTCTAAAATACATTAAACACGTTACAAATGTTTTAAACCTTATAAATAACAAAATAGGTTAGATAATACAATGTTTAAGTTTAAGTAAGTTCATTATTCAAATTATAACAAATTTTGGATGAAAATACTAACATCTGCAAAAAGATTATGTTTAATTGATTGAGTATTAATATACAACGACTTTAAGATACTATGAATATTTAATGAAACAATGTTCAAAGTATAGATAAGTAATAGAGTTGACAAGTACAAAATTTTAATTAATATTTTAGCCAATTTGAAACGCATTTAATTGATGTGGATAATTTTGTAATATTTTAATTCTTATCTGATATTTCTTGTCCCGTTACTCCTTTTTGCATTTCTGGCGTTAAAAGACACTGGAATACTCAATCCTACATGTTTCGACACATAGTGGTCGTAATAATGGTAAATAAGTCGTTATGAAGGACACAAAGTGTTGGTACGACGGTGAGATGTTGATGTCAGATAACACTACTTTTTTTTTTTAAATAGCCACTAATTCAATTGGTTATTGAGAAATATCAATATAAAATTATAAACTGCAATATATAATTTTATGCTGATGTAAGTAAAATTATCCATGATTATATTATATATATCTATAAATATATATATAATTTAATCACTAGTATAGTAAAAATAGTTTTGCGAATCTGGGTTACATCATTCGTACCCCAGTTTGTGGAAAGAGCAATCAATACTAATGAAGCGTTGCCCAGGCGACTCCCTAATGTACTAACCGTATATCCTTTCAGTGGAGGTTCTTTCCTTGTCCCGATGAGAGGTGATGATGGTAGGTATGGGGGTCTGGAACAGAACAAGTAGAAACTCTAAATTTTACCTAGGACTAATTAACTCAAGGTACCAACCGGGAATCGAACCCAGTACACCTAGACTCGTAGCCAGGTGCAATTGACCCCTACATCACGTAGCAGATTACTAGTCTGCTAAAATAGTGATTAAAAGTTGTCCTAAAAATTATTACATGATGAAATATATATATAATATTTTGTGAGATATCTCAATTTTTTTTATTACATATCAAAGTTTCTCTTCCGTTTGAATGTTTAGAAAATGTGAAAGCTGTTGAAGTCGAAGCGAAGGAGATTTGGGCTTCGACTTTGACTTTTACATTTTGGAGCTTCGCCAGCCTCTAGGAATTCTGTAGGTTCAATAAATATAATGAGCAGGTGTTAATCACATGAACGCATCATTGGTGAGTTTAACTCTGTGAGAACGTTACGATTCATCAGTTATGAAATAAGACTACACGAAGAGGAAATGAGTAGATAGTGATCGCGTGCACATGCTTATAAATACAGGCGATAAAAGCTGCTTTGTTATATGCCACTTTTTTAATTATTGTGATAAACACAAGGGTTATTAATGGCTTAATCTACGGGATAGGGATGAGGAAGTTTATTTAAAGGAACTGCACTCGCATTAACGTGAAGAGATAATTATTAAACCACAAAAGACAAATCACACGTCGAAAACTACTTTCGATACACCCACTCAAAATCAGAATCTCGATATTAATATAACACAAAATCTTATATATTACGAATCTTACTCTTTATACGACGTAATCATTAGTGTGTCGTAAGAACTTAATGCAAATTAAATAACTTGTTAATTTTTCGCTATCTTACATGTAGAGAAAGTATTGTGATCGTCAAAAAAAATTTAACTCAAGATTTTGATGAATCTTGGCGTTTCATGACTCCCCGAATCCAAAAAAGTTGTTTTTGACTTTCTGTCTGTCTGTCTATACCTCCAACTAGAGCCTAAACCATTTTACCGATCAGGCTAAAACTTGGTATCTAGGGTTTTCATAGGGTTGATCCGAGGGGTTTTTGGAATTGGATATCTAGCCCTAAGATTAAGGGTAGTTTACTGAAGGGTAAAAAGAGAAAAAGTCGATTTTGATTAAATTTTATTTCTAAACATTTATAAATATTCCAAACAAAATAGATTATCCCAATATTTCGGCAAAATGACTTTAAGGGCTCCGGTCTGATGCGTAAATGAACTTTTTTTTATATCTCCTAAACTATTTGAGATATAAAATTACTTATCGTTATATATATATATCCTTATAATACAAATACTTTTTCAGAAGCATATATTTATTAAACCAAATAATTTTAAAGCCATACGTAAATATATATATTTTTTTAACTTTTCGAACCCAAAAGGTAAAAGTATTGCGACCGAAAAATAAAATCTAACCTGAAATGTTGATAGATGTCGTTTTACATAAGTATAGTGCAATTTATGCTTGGGTTTGCTATTATATATTATTTCATTTCACATATATTACGAGTTTTGAGTAAATATATATCCATTTTCAAACAATAGAGCAAGAGAGTCCATGTGGATTTCGTACCATTTACTCACTTTTTTTAGTGTTAATTATTTGCATCGAAATAAACAGGGCTGCACGTTTCTTATTAAATCACAATAGAACTATAGCGAAACAATTTCATTAAAACTATTACTATTATAACCATCACAGGCACTTTAATACTTGCGCAGTCAGATCAGCGACGTGACTTGGTGTGCTGCCAAGGTAATCATAGTTATATCTGAGAATTGTTCTCGTCACTCAGTAGAGCACTCATTGGCTAGGTATCAACGAGCATACATTCTTACATGAGGCATGTAATGTATGTAGTGTATGCGTGTGTAAGATTGGTCAAATGGGGCGCGAGTGGGTGAGAACATATCACAGGTATATTTTAACCAGCTCTGCTTACCCTGGCAACACTGCACGTCACTACACTGAGTCATATGTATTCCAGGTAATCTGACATAGACAACCTACGATCAGATCCATGATGCTGTGCGGCCTGGCCTGTTGATCTTTTAATGAACTTAAACAATGCGGCCCGAATCAGCTTTCCATAAATTTGGTAGAAATACACCATTTGAAGTTATGATATTGGAAAATTTGTCCTTATTTGGGGGAATCTAGCAAGTGATGTATCTTCTCTGAAGCATAAACTCAAAATTCACTTTCCTCATCCTATGTAGTTTAAAGTTTAAGTTAGAATTTATTAGGGGTGTACCTATGTGGATACTGTTAAATCGTTATCGAGCGATTATTAGTACATTGGCAATTAATTGTAATCCGCGATTATTATTTCGATTAATCATTCTTTTAAAGTAAAATTAAAGCAAAATTTGATAGGTGGGAGTTTAGCGATTATAAAACCCCATATATATATACATATATATATATATATATATATACTGAATTTGTGTTGCCGACTATGCAAAGATTACATAACCAAATAAAGAAATATAAGTTTATTTCGTTGATAAAACTAACTAGTTCCAACTCTCGTCGGTTAGGCATAAAATCTATTTCTTTATGCATAACATATTTTTGTAATAATTACATTAACTGTTATCATTCTTTTAAGCATGTTTCCTAATTGTTAATAATAAATAATCGATAATCGGTATTAATCGGTGTAAATAATCGTAGCATGAACAATTAATTTAAACAATCGGTTTTACTGAATTGTTAAATCTCTATTATTTATATTTTACCATGGACTTAATAATAATAAATCTAATAAGTTTCTATAATAATTACTTTATTGTAATTTAGGACTACATCGTATCTATTTAAAACTTACCATATAGAATATGTAATCAGTTTTAATTAGTCTGCTTATAGATTCAAATAATCAATGTAGGAACTTTGTAAACAAGTTTAGTTTCTTATGAGTGCAAATAATACTAAAGTACGATTTTCATAGGAATACCCTTAACTGACAGCTAGAAAAGATACTATATCTACTTTCACGTATCCATATGTCAAGTCATGTGATCTGCAGCGGCAATTTATAATTTATTTTATCAATACCTATAAAATACCACTAAAGAATCGTAAATTGTTATCAATGTGGACCGTAAAAAAATGGTTTACATGAAATTCCTTTCCTTTGAAAATTGGGCTCACACGTATTAAGATGACCATTAGCCTTCAGATCTAGTACTTGACTAAAGTTTAGGAATATATTTTGCACCAACTGACATTCAATGAAACCCATTAGAAACAACATTTTTGAAGGCCAAGCAAATACTATTTTAATTGGAATCTTGAAAAATGATTAATTGATTTTATCGAAAATCAATGTCATTTTAATCCCCGTTAATAATATGTTAAAATTATTAAACAGGGATGAAAATACTTTGGTTGCTTAAAATAAGTTATAAATGTGACCAGAACCGGTAAATAAACTTATTATCAAGTGATTAAAAGTGACTTAAATTTACAAGAATATGTGTACATATTTGAAAAGATAAATAGATGAAAAATTAAATCCATTTTGTTGGCTGCATGGCTTACCGCGCTTCTCTCGCAGTAGAGTAGACTGCCAATGACGGTGAGATCAAGGTTAGAATCTCGATCGGGTGTACTGAGTGTGAGTTTTCAAAACATTGTTTTCCACTCTCCTGCCACGCCAATATGGATACACTTCCTCCAAATATAGACTTCCTAGTCCCTAAAATCACTAGCGTAATTATTAATACACAAGCGTATAGCCCAAATGGGTAGTAAGACAAGGTGTTAAAAAAAATATAAAAAATTGTTCTGTTTCAAGTAGGTCAGTTAATTAATTTTCAACTTTACTTTTAAATAATTAAAAATAAAACTGATTTATATTTTAAGTTTTTTAAATAATATATCAGTATTATTAAAGAACCTTAGCGGTTAAAAATTCTATTTTGAAAGTTGTTTGCTTCATATGTACATTTTAATTTATTTCATAGGCCTACGTTTTAAACACTTGTTTGGAAATCATTCTTATGCATAGCCTCAGGTATCAGTAATTTTTCAATTGCTTCTGTAATAAATTTATTTGCACTTTTGTATTTTTCTACGTTTTACATTTTTTACTCTGTTTCATTTCATGTATTTTGAAATATTTTTAATTCTCTTCTTTTATTTTTTTAATGAATTCATTTTCTTTCAGATTTTTGTAATTTAACTTATTCCAGGTAGATTTTATTACTTATATGTGCACCTTGTATGTACCTATATTGTATCAATTAATATATAATTAAAATAGCATTACTTAGAAAAATCTTGAAATTGAAAAACATAGAACTTAATGAGTCGTGAAAAGTGATTAAAAGAGAGGTGTGTTGAAAATAATGACTGAAAGTGACTTCCAGGCAGAATAAGTGATTAAAAGTGACTCATAGAAAAAGAAGTAACTAAAAGTGAGAAAAGTAACTCACTTGAATCCCTTTAAGAATTATTAGTTTTAGAAATTGTTTCCAAATATAGATCGATCTAATAAAACCATGAAATTACAATTAATAAATTAAGTTCATAAATCAGAAACAACAAATATTAAAGATGGGCCCTTTGAATCCTTAAGGATATTAGAAATTATACGATTTTAAAAAATGTCAGAGGACCCAGATTCGGGGGAGAAAAATATAACATTTAAAATCATATATTTTTGTAGATTTAATGTAACTGTTGTGGTTTATCTCGTCAAGGACCCACGTTGGTGGCCACACGGTCTAAGGCGTCACTCTCACAACAGATTAGACCACCAATGATGGGGAGATTGATGTTCGATTTCAGTCAAGTGTACTGAAGGGGGGTTTCCCGTAATAGTTTTCCCCTCTCCTTCCACACAAATGTAAGTATATTTGCTCTAAATTCAAACTTCTCAATCCCTAACACATTTTATTAATTAGTACACATGGGTACAACCCGAATGGGTAGTAACACACAGTGCTAAACAAAAATCCCTGATTTCAGTTTAACAAATAAATTGGACAATATCTCAGAAACTATTGGTTTTATAAAAATATATTTCAAATAAAAGTTTTCAAATTTTAACTGTACTACAACGTTTCAAGGATAAGTTAGTTGTATATCAAATAGTTGTGGAGATATTATCAATGTTGGAGATTTCTGATATGTCAAGTACCCTCAAAGATCGGTTTTTGGAAAATTGAGAATATAAATTAGGTTTGTAATGTTAAATTAGGTAAAAAGTTTAATTAAAATGGTTGGAGCCAATTTTGAGAAAATCGATTATTTCTCGTTCTGCCCTTCAGTAAGCTACCCTTAATTTTAGGGTTAAATAGAGAATCCAAAAACCTCTCTAAGTAACCTCATGAGAATCCTAGATACCAAGTTTAAGCCCAATTTATTGGTTTCGGCTCTAGTACCAATAACAGACAGCAGTAAAAAAAACTTCGAGGGGTAGTGAAAAGTCGACCTCCGTTAAAATCTCGAGTTTGATTTTATTGACGATCACAAGAATTCATCTACCTGAGAAGAGAGGGAAAGTAAAAAAGATTGGAAAATTTAAACTCTTTTGCATTTCATGTTTTCTAAGATTCAGATTCAGATTTTGATTTTAATTTATGGATTCGTAGCTTAAATGAAGATACGTATTCGAGAAAAATACGATTTGACCCATCTTTAATATAATTAGTATTAAAAAGGGTAATTTTGTAATAGGTTTTTTTTGTATTCTAAAGGTAGGTTACTCTGAATGACACTAAAGGCCTATCAACCCAGGGATGGACCCGAAATTATTTTAACGATATATTTGTTAGTTATCAAACTACGCACTCGAGAGTCACTAACAGATGACCAGTCTCAGTGAAACGTATAGTGGACACTGTGGTCGGTGCCAATGCCCATTTTTCATGGGTGTATAGTTGTCATGACGTCACATGGAGGTGACCTACGGGTGGCCTCTTCAGGTAGGAGGTTCAACTAATGCTCCGTCATATGTTACTCTAGTCGCACGGTGTGGTAACACATGCTGTGGCGGTGCTGCTTACCCGTTCTTCCGCGTGGCCAATTTAATGGTGGGTAGGAGTTGAACGGTGGGTGGGGGTGAGGCACGACACCCATTTTCTACGGAACTTTTGTAATCTCCTCTTTCAAGATTTGTCTTTCACTAAACTCACAACTATAAAGTGATTTTTTTTTAAATTTCAATTCAATTCTGACACACATCGGTTGTCACACGGTCCGACGCATCACTCTCGTGTTGGGATGGATTGCCGGTGATGGGGAAGCTTGGGTTTGAATCCAAGCCATACATACTAAGACTGGTTTTCTCCAAGCAGATACTCGTTCTCTCTTTCCATGCAAATTCAGCGACACTTCCTTTAATCCTACCTTCCTCCTTATTTCATAATTTAAAATAGTGTATGCGCATTGCGCATAGCCCTAGCAGATACTAGAACGCAGTGAAAAAGAAAGAAAGAATATATTTCTAGCTACACAAAATGAGTGTAACGCTTGGAGGATCTAGATTGAAACGCGGTTTAAGGAATCAGTCTTGAAACAGACTTGACTTGCCGTTGATAGAGAGTTCGAGGTGCAGATCTTGGGTGAGTGCACTTGGGGTAGCTTTTCTGAATGTGTTTTTATCAGTAGCCTATTTAGGCTAATGTGGGTGCACTTACTCTAGGTTACCTTTCTCATCCCTAACCATTAAATTAAGCCATTAACAACTATGCTGCTAAACGAGATAATTTAGAGTGACAGAGAGTTAAGGGCATCCACGCATTAGCGGCCAACAGAGTGAATGGAATAGCACGACGCTCACTTGACCGCGGCGGCCAACGAGTCGTGCGACTAATGAGAATACGAGCGGTACACACGCGGCCAGCCAGCCGCGTGGCCAATTTTTTACAGGGAGTGCATTGGTGGGCGTGCACCAGAAGGCAACCACACAAAGGCCTGTATTATTATTATTATTATTATTATTATTATTATTATTATTATTATGACCACGTCTTACTAACCGTTCGGGTTATACGCACTAATGCTAATGAGTAATAGTAGGGTTATTGTTAGAAGAAATAGAGGACCTACAGTTTAACGTGGGATTCGAACCACGGTGGAGGCAGACGATGAAGGAAGGTTTTGACAATCAAATAAATCTGTGCAGGGACCAAGGTTTTAACCCCAGACCCCGAGCACAGACCGCAAAGGCCTGTAGAATCCGTTCAGTCACTCGTTAAAACTCGTTTGTTGAGGAGGTACCCCATAGCGACTGCTTACTTCGTGTTGATTGCGAGACTGACTGTACACACTCTGTTGGCAGCGACTGTCTATGCTCAATTGTGCGTTTCTTTTAGGCCACCGCGACTTGGTCGCTAGCACGCGGGCGTCCTAAAAACACAATAATAAAGCAGTTTTCGGAAGTATTTATGTTATTCTGTGCGTTATTATATATGAGACCAAAGAATATGTTAAAAAAAAATTTACTCTTTCATTTCCCCGAAATATGTATACCTTTATAACAGTTCCAAAAGTTATTCAATCTAATTTCATACATTCATACGTCAACTTATATCCTGCAGCTATCACTTTTAATAGATAATACCAACTTTAATAATATATACCGGTACACAAGTAGTATCGTTAATTACATCGTTAAATGTTTAAAGATTCCATCTTATCAATAGTGAAAAGAAGAAATATGTTTATCTGCTCTAAATTTACTTCCATACAGTGATTATACTTTAGGTATATTTTTAAAGGTCTAATGTATTATATTTAAAAGAGAAAATCAATTAATATTTCCAAAAACACATTTAAGTAAATCTATAATCGTCTTTAGGAAACAAAACCCTATCAGTATACATCATTAGATGGGTTAAATTTCTAAGAAAATTTAGTAATGTTTTTATTTTGCGAAACGTACAAACTGTGGAGTAAATATTTTAACGTCATATATAAAATGTGAAAGCTTTTAACTGTGACTAGCAGAGGACGTTTATGTTATGGTACTTGAAGAAAGTGATCTCATTTTCGTAAATGAATGATAAGAAATACACGTGATAGGTACCATTCCTGTCACATTGTGACCTTCTAGTCTATATATATTTAATAACACTGATGAAATATTGGTGATGATGGTAGAATGCAGAAGAAATGTACCCGCAGTTATATGAAGAGACAATGATAAAGCATTTAGGAAGAACCACTCTCAGTACATCCAGCCGGGATTAGAAATCAGACTATAAACGAGATTGCCAATTAGCCTCCGTACTCACCGAGGCATTTGTTTGGAAAATACTTTACTCTGGATCGTAACAATATTAAATGCGTCACCTAATTTGGTACATATAGTCAATGGCGTTCTGTATTGGTTAAATCTCTTGAAATTCACCTTCACGATTTACTTAAATCTGTGCACTTACCCCTCTCAATATAATAAATAACACGACAATGGGTAGTCTGGCCTTTCAGACTTCTTGTTTGCCTCTTCATAGTACTTCCTTCATCTACCTCTACTTACACAAAATACCTACGCTCTCTTGTTACTATTTCATTGTGAACAACATTAGTTTTTTTAAAAATACTTTTTATTTCTGTGCACCGCGCTTTGTTATTAGTTAGAACTATATCCATATTTATCTCACTAGAGTATAAATGATAAAGGTAACATTTATAAGAAATGTACCTTCATTTGCGTGAATGGAAATTATGAATCGGTTCAGGAAAAAAATACACCTCAGACCTTCCTGTCATCGACAAACCAGATGATAGGAGATTGACGCCTTTGAAAGCGTTCTCATTGGTGCGAAATGCTTCCTATTTTAGATTTTAATATGATCGTACATGGTTCCGGGAAGACCTATATAAAATATTTTCATTAATAACTCAGTTAATTTTAGCATTGGAAGGTTTTGAAAAATATTGGTAAACATTTAAAATCTACCTAACCATGAAAACTGATAATTGTGCAAGATTATTATTTTTTGGATCATTGAGTCATTTAGAAATTGAAGAAAATATTTTTAAGTGCTGTTAAATCTAACGCTTAAGGCTTGTCACCCACTAAGGCACGCCGCGCTGAACCTTGCCACCGAGAAGAAATGTCCGCTGTCTGCTACCTAGGAAATCAAATTCTGTAACACCCACTACAGTGAAATGCACTGCACCGCGTGGAACCACCTTGTGGAATTTCCGTGCCGGAAGCCTCGAGATTTCTAGAGAATAATTATTTCCTTTCGGCGCGTCGCGTCGCGCCTGTGTGGGCGGGGGTATAGGAAGGAAACGAGGGAGTAATACGCTCTCGTGTCATTCTGACACCATTCGGGTGCATTGGTTTAGTGCTGGAATGTCTCAAATTTCAACACATTATAATTTGTGATGTGGGTTGTGAGCGTTTCGTATTTTATTCTTAATGTTAATTTTGATTAGTAAACAGCACATTAGTTTGAAGTAAAATTTAATATAGTTACCAGTGACGCCGAACATAATGTTATCATCGTGTTTGTCCTTGTAGATTTAATTAATTAAAAATAGAAGAGAAAAGTGATAAACAGGAGGTAGATGTTTACTATAACATGTTGGCCAAATGAAATCTATTAACTTCAAAAAAACTTATCTTAGCAAAAAAATAATCATCACTTCTCAAACAAAATATTGCAGACAAATTTGAAAATTTAAGCTGGGTTTAAATACCTATACTCTGTACTTAATGTAAAATCTATTATAGTTTTTCAGATTCTCAGAGTGAATGACGAAGGGTGAGTACTATTAGTTAAAGAATATTCCAACCTATATGACCTTTCTCATCACGCGATAATTTGGTGACTGTTCTAGTGTAGCTAAACTCGAGCCGCGTTGACACGGTCCAAGTATACTTGTATCACAACTTGGACCAAGTGCTCTTGTACAAGTGCACTTGGTCCAAGTTAGTTGCCACGGTTCGTCACTTGGACAGTCATGTAAACATCAAAAAGATGGCAGATTTGGTTTTGGAAGGTATCGGAGGGGTCGCTGATATGCTCATACAGGAAGTTGAAATCCATAAAAAAAAACAGTAAAGAGAGCAAAAAGAAAGTTTGAACCCGGAACTGGATACTTGAGGCTCTGAAAGTTTCCTCAAATTTCTTTCACGAAGTAGCGGTTGAAGATGAAGACACTTCCACCTACGATTAGCTACTGTGGATGTTGCTAGGACCTATCAAACCAATAATTCAAGAACTTGAGTGCGTATAACCTGACCATTTATTAAGAGGCAGTGGAAAATTAAAACTTGAGACAAACATGAGAGCTGCAATATCTGCTCTTAAGTTACACTCCATAACTCTCCCTCTACATCATACATTTCCATATATCTTACATTTTGCCTATCCGTCCATATTATTATTTTTAATAACATTCCTTGTATGGGTTTCAGTCTCCGTTTTTTGAGACGACGCCATTTTGAATCCCATCAAAGTTTGACTTGGATCCAAGTAAGTTGGCCACCGTCTTACTCAATTTGGATATAGCCTTCCCGTCCAAGTGGGCTGGGATGAATTGTTGACACGATGCAAGTAGTCAGTGTCCAAGGGATGCGCGCGCAGCGTCCAAGTGTACTTTGTCCAAGTATAATTGAGTTGTGTCAACGAGGCCTTAACAACTACATATTTTTTTTACCACTATGTTGATGTTTGAGCTGTTTGACAATGTTCTGATTATTAGTATAAATATTTGGGGGAGAAAATATCTTAAATGCCAATATAAAACCAATCTGGCAGTGCAATAAAACATTATACCAGCAGATTAAATCATTGTCTCATTATGTAAATTAATTGATAAAAAAAAATATCTAACAACGTTTGCTACTTCCAGTACATCACAGGGCAGGAAAGATCTGACTTCATCTTCGTGGATACCTGCTCTGCGGGATGTATTTTACTTAACGAGTTGATGGGACCACAAAGAACACATAATTTTTATCTTGGGAAACCTTAGCCCCATCTAAAAGTTGGTTTTCACCTAGCGTTGTCGGGGCTCTGTGATGTCGACTGTCTGAACAAATAACTGGAGGGATTTTAACTGACGAGCGCTCTTCGTCAGATGAGCTTCATTTTAATATTTAATTTGATAAACAAATACATTTCAAACTTATTTAAAAACCTGAAAACTCATATCGGTTTTATTTATAAAGTGACGCTAAAATACATCATCACAGTATTTGAAATAAGGATTTGTTACCGAAATTAAATATGCCCCTACAAAACACGTTTCTCAATATTTTCTTTGGATCGAAATGTTTTGTTTGCTTTTATAGTGTTTTTATTAAAGGTAACCATATTACATACATTTTTGCGTGTGAATTTCCTTTTTATTATGATTAATATTTTTATTATTAATAGAAATAAAGAAATATTGAAAATTGCATGTTGATATTGAAACAAGCTGTTGGAAGCTCATAATTGTGTTTTTAAGTAATAAACTCGTAATCATTTCTTTTTAAACAATTTGAAAGGTATGGGAATAAAAGGGAGGATAGCCCAATTTAAACTCAAATTGAACTACAGTCTCCATTTGTTAGAGTTAGACAATCAGATTACCGTTACATCAAGAAGAGTTTTTTGATAATATTTAAAAGGGTTTTCACTGGGGTTTAATATAAGTAGTTGTCCTGAAAAATGTATGTAATATTCTTTTACCCCATTAACCTTGTACTCTTCATTTGTAAAAAAAAATATATATACAAAGCATTTGAGTTGTGCTATTTTCCTTGCTTGCATTCAATTTATACAATACCTATCCAAAATCAAACCCTTGATATTCCATCTCGTTGGAAATATTCAAGATAAATTAATTACAAGTGAATTTTTGAATACAGAAGTTTTTCATAGCTTCATCGGTTGTTTGCTTTGTAAAATAGCTGATGCGGTGAAAGACCAAGGCGTAAAGAAGTACTGGGCAATATGTAAGATATTAAACAAATTACATTTAAAATTAATAATGTTAGACTTTCTATGAAACTGAAAAATATTACTAAAAAAAATTATATGTTCATACTGGCAGATATCAAAAAGAGTTTATCTTTATTTTCATACTTTATCAAACCATTTGATTCTAAAAGGAGCATGATTCATGGCTATCCAGGAATAACCTTAGTTCGCTCTTGAAGGTGAAACGATTATTTTTCATTTCATTTCATTTAGAGCTAGGAGCTAATAACATTTGTGTAGACGCACCCTTAAACAGAAAAAACAATTTTTTTTTCCTTGGAATTTTTGAGGACACGTATTTTAAAATCGTACAAGGTATCTGTTATTAAAATGGTACACTCCTTTTACTCTTATCGATATCAGTCTTACCTTGATGTTTTACTCTATGGCCCTATCTTATAAGCTATGCCATAGTAGAAATGGGTGGTTAAGAGTGTTACCTCTTGGGGTAAACGGTGTGAATATAGTACACCATATTATAAGAATGTTTTTAATATTAGTTCTTCTGGGCAATGCCAATAAATTAGGTATTTAGTTGGATGTTATCACTTTGTAAACAAAATTGCAAGTCTAGCTAGAGCCAGAAGCTAAGAAATATTCTTTTAGCACCACGTCTTACTACCTGTTCGGGCTACACGCTTATGTACTAATTACAATAAGATTTTTAGGAATAGGGAAGGTTATATTTAAAGGTAGTTTACCCTCATTTACGTGAAAAAATTGAAAACAACTTTGGAAAAAAAAACCCACCAACACACCCCACCTATATTTGAACCTCGATCTCCCCATCATTATCAGTCTAGTCTACCTAGAGAATACTGCCTTAGACCATGCAGCCACCGAAGCGAGTAGCAAAGAAATAAATAGGAATGAGTGAGAAACACTTGTCATTGGCCCTGATGATGTGATTTTACTTTTACACTTTTTATCAACTGAATTAAATGCTACATTTATATTTAATTCAAATAAGTATTAAACTGCATTAATTTATCTGGGAAATCTGGGGTGAAATAAGTCTGAAACATCTTTCTTAAACTTGATATAAATAAATGATGCTTAGCAATAAAATAGTAAGTTTTATATAAGAATACAATTTAAGTCTTATATACCAAAACAGAGATTGGTGCCATGAATCAACATCACCTTGGGGAATTTACTAAACTCTTTTAAATATTATTAGAAGCTTTATAAAAACAAATATGTCATATCTAAGACCCTAGTAATGGAACTCAGATTGACGGAGAAGATAAAGATTATTTGCATATCAACCTAACTTACAATTCTTTAAATCTTTTCAAAGTTTCCAAATTATTCATAAGCTCCAATCTGACCTCACCTCAAGTGGGATTAGAGTAGTATTTCTGAGCAAGAGAGTTGTTGCTTCAGGTTGAGTCAAGGTGGCGTAAGCCAAATTACAGCCAAAGAGCTTAGAAATGACGTCAACCAAATGTATTATCTGACAGATTTTGTATAATGAGACGTTTGATTGCTCTAAAAGCTTTAATTTTGCCACTCCCACGCATATAAGTCAATATCTAAATGGAGTAGATTTAGTTTAAAATAAAATAGGAAGTTTACTTTTTATACTATATTGAAGAAGTGTCCAGAATTTTAAGCTTGGAGATTTGCTATACATACTTTTTTTTTAACCTTATTTTGAGATTTAGTTTGACAAATTTTTCAATTTTGGATTCGTGGGATGGAGTGGCGCGTGAGTTGAAGTCGGTTTTTTGTAGTTTTTATGACAACACTTAGCTTAAAGCGGAAATTATCTACCAAAACGAGATACCTATGTTTTTAAAAGTAGGTCCATGGATTCGTATTCTGACCTAGATATATTTTTCAAAACCAAATATACCATTATAAGATTCGCGTTGTACTGTATATCATCAACAATTGTCGGGTTTTAATTTATTTTGTTTCATCCTATGTGTTTGGCAAGCATGATTTACATCATATGCGAATTTGTCAATTACAACTTAGTGTAGCTTATTAATATTTAATGGATTTGCCTAGCCAAACTTAATTAGTTTTTCACATCATAACACCAAGTGTATTTAAATATTAAAAGTACATTTAAAAGATGGAGTATAACTGTAAAGAAATATTTGATCATATTTATGAGTAATAACATATGTTTATTTTTATAAATAATACCAACATTTTCAACTTAATTCTCCAGAATAGTAACTTGGGCATAAGCCTTTAATAATGTTATAATTATGTCAACTAAAATGGGCGTACTTTAAAAGTAAAATTTTATTTTGCTGCTGATTATACAATTCAAGGTCCACTTTATTATTTTTTTATCTCCTTAAGGGTTTTTTTTTTCATTATTGTCGTATTTTTTTATACACATAGTTTTTTTTTTATCGGAAGAAAGAGCGTTGAAGCAGTAAGAAGGCCCTTATCTTAATTGACAGGCAATGTACGGGAGAATTTAGTGCCAGTTCGTGGTGAATCGTGGGACCGCTAATCATTTGGTTGGGTGACTGGACCTTGGTGATGGGTCCTTGGAAAGGGGGCAAGGGGAAGAAGGGAGTTAGGACACACACACACACACACACTAGGACATCGAGTAGAAGAGGAAAAGGGGGTGTGGTAGGGAATGAATAGCTTAAACAACGGGGGATTATTGGGTTCATTTCTTCGCTGCCTGTTTGGTACAGCTTATTGAGAGTGATGTGAGCTGAATACGGGAAGCTCCGATAATTGGCGGTTTTATCTATAAGTAGGTTTATTTACGAGTTTTTTTTAAATATATTTTTTAAAGATACAACCGTTAAATGTATAACGACATAACTCAAACAATGGCTTAGCGTGGAAGACTCACTTTTTGGTTGTCTAGAATCTATTGTAAGCGACATGTACAGAAGGGCGATCGGTTAAGCTAATGAGCACATTTTTTTAAAAACTAGAACACATCTCGACAGGCCGCTGTATTCTTTAGATGGTTACATCAGTTCAAGAATTCCATGTACTTAATTATAATTATCGCTAGTTAGGCTATATGTATACACAATTGGGAGGGATTTTTAAAGCGGATGATGTATTAAATCCATGAAGACCTACTGTAAGCGTTATCACACAGTGAATTTATTCATGGAAAACAGAAACAGCTGCAAAAGATTATCTTCAATTAGGTTAGGTTATTGTTAAATTGGTTAAAAAAGGTATGTCCGTGTCTTTCTAAACAACATACATATATGATGTCATATTATTATTATTATTATTATTATTATTATTATTATTATTATTATTATTATTATTAGCACCGCGTCTTACTACCCGTTCGGGTTATACGCAGATGTCATATTAATATATTATAAATAATATAGAGTATTGTTTGAGCTACACTCATCAAAATCTATATGCACCGACAAGAAACATTAAAATTGAAACATAATTTATTGAAAGTAAGTACAATTAGTTGTTTTTATCCCCATGTCTTAATATCTGTTCAGGTTATACACATATATGATAATTACTTTAATAGGGTAGGGATGAGGAAGGAAGAATTTTAGAGGTAAGCTACCCGAATTTGTGTGGAAAGAGAGTGAGTAAATTATTTTTTGGAAAAACCATCCTCAGTATATCCGACCGGAATTCAAACCCTGATCTCCCCGTCATCAGCAGGCCAGTCTAACTTAAGAGTGACGCCTTTGAGACCATTCGGTCACTGAAGCGGGTAACATCAAGTTAAACTTTGGTAATAAATTGAAATCAACTGATTTTAATTACATTCAATATGAACAGGATAATCTTTTAGCCGATCGGTGCTATAGATGTTACATAGAGCTAATACATGTGATCCTAATATATAGGATCATATGAATTAACTATGTAATTACTACCCTGGTCAAGAGTAACCAAATTCGGTAAAGTAGATATTTACCGTTATGTGTATTTAAAAGATGGCAGCCCTAACTCAATTTGAGTTAAAATTGGACTTTTCACCTTTTACCCCTGTACCCTTCAGTTGTTGTTTTTAGAAGCTATCTGGTTTACTGAAGTATTGACTGAGCTATGGTAGTTTAATTAATTAAAGTCAAAATTGTTATTAGTAGCTGTGTTATTAACTACCGCAAACCGTTTTAAGATGGCTCCAAAATCAACTAATATATTAGGGCTTATAATGGGGTGAATATCTTAGGGGCATTCTGTAGCCTATATACAGGATGGAGCCGAAACAATTTGACGATTAATAACTTGAAAATTAACACTTTAATTGAAAAGTAAATATACACTAGCTAAATAAAAGCAAACTACATAGTAAACTTTTTCACTTTTTTTTAATGATATTTTCACTCAGATGAGCTCCACTGGACGTCAGACAAACCTCAGATTGTTGTCCATCAATTCCCTCAGTAAGTATAGATCATCCAATGTTTCCACCACCCCTGTATAAATAGCTGTAATTGGAATTCTACTAAGTAGGCTTAAGTTGTCATATGATAAAACTAAAGATAAAAATCACTCCAAATACATAACTTGGCTTTCAATTAAATTTTAATAATATAGTTTTTTAGTTAAAAACTAATTTTAGGAGTAATCTTACATAATATTAGGTATATATGATTAATAAATTTGAATAGTTAATTTTATTCAACATTTTGAATGCCTTATCTTATAAAATTAATGTGTTTTTAAAGATTCTGGGCAGCTCTGTCCTTATAATGCTGGACCTTAACAAGATAGGAAATGTAATCCTGGCATAAAACTTTGGGTACTACCCATTGTATACGTGTGTAGTAAAATTGCACATAACATTAAACTAGTTTCATTATAGCGACAAACACAATAATGGTAAAGTTAAAAGTGGTGTTACTAATAAAATAATTAACAAGAAAACAAATTTAACATAAATAATGCACGATATATTTTCAATTACAAAATGTACAAAGTTTGAAATTAAATGCTTAAAGTAAAGATTCTCTAAATAACACCACATACCACAAATAAATACAAAACCCTGTTTAAATTAACGATTCCTTTTCAAAGAGGACCATTAATATATTAAGATGCCCTCTTCGAGAGTAGTTAAATATTTGTTGTTTAGAAAATTGTTAAAAATATATTATAAAAAATACCCGATATTAAGTTTCCTTTTAATCTTTGTAGCTTTCTTAAATGTTCTCATACCGCCAACAAACGACCGTGTACGTAGTCTCTCCATAATTCTAGAATTCTTTACATGTGAGAAGAATAAAAAAAAATGCTGACAATATCAATAAAACGAGCTTACATCATCACACATATCATCAAGACTTGAAGACATAAAGCAAATGGAGGAAGAAAGAATATACTTGATGGCTGAGCAAGATACTATTTTGCACGTTGTTGGTGGATTTAATTTTGTATTCCACGTTCAAAAGTGCTCATAAAATTTGATGGTTATAGACACGTCTGTGGCATCTCCTTCCAATCCTTACAAAGTTTACTTTCTACTCAGATTTTTTTTCTTTTTTTTTTTCTAAACACAAGAACGTACTTTGTAATCAATGACTTAGACCATCAAGGGAAGTTGAATGGGAGCACATAAAAATTAACGAACCCATTTTAATTACAATTTTATAGATAAGGCTTGTTGCTCCCGATGGCTTCCCAAGGGGCTGTTTTAACCAGATCATTTTTAATTGGGAGTATTCAAAGTGTACTTTCCAAACCCAGATATTGTGTTTACACATTAATTGAAAACTCGCTTATCTTTGGACAGAATTATAATAATAAAAACCCCAGCCCTAATACCTAGATATTTACTAATAGGATATAAGAATTAATTCTTATACAAATAGCATCGTTCATAACCGAACCAGGGTCTCCTATATACATAGTAGACTAGTCTATTAGCTAAGACACGGGGAATTATATTAATTAATCGTTGGTAACATGCTTTCTTTTTAATAAGAACGCTCCAGTGTTCGTTTACGATAATTTTAGCCTTTTCCGATAGTTGCAAAGCTACAGCCACCTCGCACACGAATTAAGCAGTAATTACCGTCTTACTTGGTTTGCTCGGTGACACAGAGGTCAGGGTTTGAATCCCAGTCGGGTGAAAACAGTTTTTCAATTAAAGGTTTCCCACTCTCCTTTCATGGCAATGTAGTTTTTTTATATAAAATATATAGATTTATGCTTCCTAGCCTCATTAGTGGAGTTCAACTCCGGTTAACTATACAAACTAGGTTTCAATGGTTTTAAGAGTGAACCTATCCCCCCCCTTTTTTTTTAGGTGGTTGGATCAAATCAAGACGATCCTTACTGGATTCCTCGTAGTTTTGAAGAAGATTTTTACTATTTGTACACGGCTGCGTACTGATATAACTAGATAATATCTGACCGTTAGAGTTGAGTGTGTATGGCTCATCTACGGTTGGAGTGTAGGCTACTGGCAGCTATAAGAAGATTTTAATTGCAAACATTGGTTGAAAGTCATTAATATCAACCTATTTAGAAATAATTTTTATTTTCTTAGTAATTATATATTATCAATAAAAAGTTTAAGAAAACTATTATAATAATAACACTCTGCTAGCTGTTACCTACCTACACTCCCATCATAGATAGGCTATAGACTAGTTCTAGGTGGGCTCTCCTAGTTAAAGTTTGTAAAGAGATATAATATAAATTTATGTGTGTCTAGAAAGCATACGTTAAATTCCACGATTAAAATAATGAAGTGAATAATGTTTTGAAACTTGCACCGGTGCATATATGAACAATGGAATCAATCTCGTCTGGTCTACCAGTGAATGAGGGGTTGAGACTCGAATCCCATCTGGGTGTATTTAAGGGAGGTTCTCCCTGAATGTGAGAACATTTTTTCTAAACTATACCTTCCTCATCCATAACCAATTAGTGTAATTAAAATTTGAATAGCTCAGACAGGTAGTAATACTCGGTTCAAAATATACGTTTGAAACTAATGTGCTAATTAAAAGGCTTCTTATTGAACTTAGCCTTATACTGATTAAATTTAATGTAAAAAATATTATATGTCTATAAAAATAATGAGGAAAGCAACCTATCTTGCAAATGAGCTCAAGAGAGAGAGAAAAAGACGATACAAATAATTAACTACCACATTCTTGTATGCAGTTTTAATGAAACGCCACCACTCGGTGAAACTCGTTATCAAGTAATGGAAATATTCGCTGTCACTGAACCCCTCCTATTATCATGGATTAAACCGGAGAGTAATAGAGAGAAGACTGTCATTGGACAGTAATTATTCAAAGAGTATGTTGTAAACTTCATCGTTGAGACTCTATTTTATAAATTCTCAGGTCAATGAAACTTCGACACCAGAGAACCTATCGGACCTACAGAGCAAATGGCTTGGGGAAGTTGTTAAAATACTTTTTGATTATCTTTATATTACTCCGTGCTCTTTTTTACAGACACTGTTAACAAACAAATGGTGTGGTTGCGAACATGCATTTACTGAAAAGTTGATTCAACTGTTATTTGTGAAACCCGAATGGGTAGTAAGACACGGTGCTAATAATAATAATAATGTTATTTCGTGAAGATAGATACAGTAAAAAATTATGTTCTTAAACTTTTATATGGCATACGGTGTAATGTACAGCCCGATATATGTAAGATGAGTTTTTAAATAAAAATATTTTTTATTTTAATATTTTATCAAAGTTATTTTATAGGTATTGACAATATCTATTAAAATTACAGCTGCAGTCCACCGGAATTGACGTATTGTGAAACAAATCTAGTAACGTTTTTATGGTAGACGGTACTTCCTATGAAAATTGGACTGTAATGTATATGTATGGTTGGAGAGACAGATATATGTGTGATCTTGGGTTGATTAGGAAGAAGTGTTTGATAATAGGTATGAAGTGTATTCAGAGCGTAATCGTGGTAAGGTGGCAAGTTTAAGGGACTGTACAAAGTATGTTTTTGATGTGAAAATTGTCAAAATGTAACTCTATTTTTACCATTTTATCGGCACCGACACTATCTGCCTAGTACGTTATATTTGGTTCGTGACTTTATGAAGTAGTTTTAGTAATTTTTTTTAACTCATATAAAACTTATTTTATAGGTAGAAAAGCTACTAGATTAGTTTCGTGTATTTATACGTTAAATCATGTTATTTTCAGCTGTAATTTGTTTTATATGTTAAATAACACCGTTTTTGTGTGTGTTTTGTAGGAGGTTCATAATTCGTAATTAGTACTTAAGGCGTATAACCCAAACGGGTAGTAAGACGCGGTGCTAAATAATAAATAAATAAATAATGCTTTGAGAATGTTAGAAACCTTGTAAAATATTTTTCTAACTATATTTTTTGTAAGCAAAAGGAAATGATATTTTTTTATACATTTCTTAAATGATAATAATAATAATAATAATAATAATAATATTTTTTATTATTTTTATCATCATCATTTAAGGAATGTATACAAATATATTATTTCCTTTTGTTACAAAAAATATAGTTAGAAAAATATTTTACAAGGTTTCTAACATCTAATTATTATTATTATTATCTTCCAAAGGCAAAACGTCATGGTTTTCATTGTTGTGTGAATTTTTTTAAAAATAAAATCAATAAAAATGGCCATCATTTTACCGACTTTTAAAATAGTATTAATAATAATGGCCATCATTTTACAGATTATTATTATTATTATTATTATTATTATCATTTTAAAAGTCTGTAAAATTATGGCCATTTTTATTGGTTTTATTTCAAAAAAATTTCGCACAACAATGAAAACTTTAACGTCTTGCCTAAGGATTCTATAAAAAGTTATATGTAAATAACAATCATAAAGTAAACTGACACCGAGAGTAATAATAATATTAATAATAATTATTATTAATATTATGATTTCTTAATAATAATTATTATTATTACTAACAAATTAACAGATACTAAAATAAACCAAAATACTTAATAAATTGATACAGAAGGTAAAATGATTCTTAATGAAAAGTTATTGACACACAAATTAATATTGATTCCATGTACAAAAGGGATTTATAAAAATCCTTGTGCTCCTCTGACCTTATTGAGGGAGTACTTCCTTGACAAAGCGACATGATATCTTCTTCATATTTTGAGTTGGAAATTGGCACTCCTTCTTTGTTGAGTGGATGAATGGACGTTCTTCAATTTCTTGTTTTGCCTTTTTAAGTTGGATTGTTTTATCGTTTGCCTGAACAGCTTTATCTCAAATTACTCTTTTCGTCGTAAAGCTATTAGTCTCCACCAGAGATACGTCAAACATTAGTTTTGCTATATCTCCTAGACTAAAAAAGATACAGATACGTAACTTTGTCTGGATGTAATATTGATAAGGAGGTATTAAAAATGTACGTATATAAAAAATAGATTTTTATGATTTACGTCTATTCTTCCGGGGCCGACGATTTGTTTGTGAGGTGAAAATTCGTTTATGGACAGTGTACAAATGACTAATTTTTTTCAAAAATTTAAAATGTTTTAAAAATATATCTAATGATTTGCTTACAAATGTGTACATTGGGAGTGTTTGACATGACAAATAAAATTGAATAGGCATACTTGTTTCTCGGGGTAAAATTTGTGTAAAGTTAGCTTACTACTGACTTTATGTTTGCATTTTATAAAATAATATAGTAAAATTCTATCAATTCTGACTGAAAACAAACTTTGTATTTTACCCAATTTTCTTCATATTAAAATTGGACTGTAACAAGGATGTAATCCTAGTTGCGGCGTTTTGATCGTAACAATCAGGCCACAAGTAAGCCCATGTATCAGCAATTGCATCAAAGTGGAGAGACTTGATATAGTTTGTAGTGAGGTCAACTTTAAAAAAAGTTAAGTTATAATAAAAGATATTAAGATATAAAAATTATATATTTGTTGCCTTATTTATTGATTTAACATTAAAAGTTTTTTCAAATTGGATTTAAAATTCAATTTGTCCAGCACCTTAGCTCAGTCGGTATCGTGTCTGTCTACTGAGCTAATTGTCCCGGGTTCGATTCCCAGCATGACCGAAAATTTGTAATTGATGGAAATATGGGTTTACCCTTTTACATTGATAAATTGATGGCCAGGGACTAGATGCTGTGCCTGTCCTAGTCTTAATTTAGATTATAAGGCAAATGAAGCTACGACAGGCCTAGCAAGCCAGTAGTATAAAATATATGGCTTGAATAGAAAACTGACCCAAGCCACAGGCTGGAAATAGTAATGAATGTAAATTTAAAATTAAATTTATCCCTACAGTTAGCAGTTTTAATTTTGGTTGGCATAAAAATCTATGAAATCTAAAAATAAACAAAGATGTCTCAATAAATTATATAATTTTAAACTAAGTGTAATGCAGAAAAAATATTGTATTTGATAATTTTATTACTATATATTATGTAATTACCATCCTATATTTTGACTATATGTAAAAGACGCATTTAAGAAATTTTTCAAACATATTTAATTATAGAACTCAACACTTTAAAGGAAAAAACCTCACTACCATTGGTCAGAATAAAACACTACACTTCAGAACTAGAATCCGTTCGTTACTTTACTGTATGTTGTTATAAAATAAGTATGTCACATATTTTTTAATATATACAAAAAGGGGATTAGAAAACTGATAAAGTAAGATTGATAACATTGGACCACCCAAGAAAAAATGATAAAGCTACAGACATTCGTTGTATTTAACATATATTTAATACATATAACCAATAAAATGTTTAACTTTATGTGAGGTGTCAGAAAGTCTCGACGTTTTTAGATATTAATCTCATTTAGAATTTTATCCATCACATTAAAACAATAAACAATAAATTATTTGTTTTATATTTTTCTTGAAACGTAGACATTAATCTGTTGTGTAACTATATACTTGATTATCTAGTTTTAATTAGGGACTATGTTTGGTATTGTTCAAACCATCAGAATCATAGATAATAAAACACCAAACCAAAAGTTTAGGCTGACAACATTTGTGAGGAAGACACGAATAGTCTTTAAATTGGTTGGAATAATAATTTTTTGGTTTACTTTCATTTGTAATCAAAATTATTCAAAATATACTAGTAAATTAATTTATTTATTTTGATAATACTGATAAATATTTATAATTCTTATCTGTATTTTCTCAACCCTAGCCATTATAAATATGTAAATTTAATTCAGTGTTTAAAATTTTTTGATTTTATTAATGTTTGTCAATGTTTTATCTTAATTCTGTAGGTGTTTTGTACACTAACATAAACACATTATATTTCGTTATTATGAATGATTTAATAATACATAAATACATACAAGTGTGTATGTGTGTATGTGTGTATGTATGTATGTATGTATGTATGTATGTATGTATGTATGTATGTTGTATGTATGTATGTATGTATGTATGTATGTATGTATATATGTATGTATGTATATATGTATGTATGTATGTATGTATGTATGTATGTATTTATGTATGTATGTATATATGTATGTATGTATGTATGGATGGATGGATGGATGTATGGATGTATGGATGTATGTATGTATGTATGTATGTATGTATGTATGTAGGGCCTATATACATGTAATGAAAGGTTGACGTAGAATTAATAGCAGCATATCTCAACTTGTAAGATATTTTTCAATCTTAGAACTTTATATAATCGTTATAGCACAGACATAAACTTAGCGTTTAAACCTCAATCCACCACTCTAAAAAAATGGCGTATTTCGTAACATAGTAAACTCTGATTCCCCAGGGTAGGTATGTAAATACAAGGGTGCTATAAAAAAGAAAGTAAAAGGCAGATGCAAGGTACATTGTAGCGAGCTCACATTATATTACTTTAGAGACTATTTATTTTTTTTGTAATTGCATATTTATCACTTGGGCAAACATATCCACTAAAGTTAGGGTCGTGTTACCCTATTACACTGCTATATTATATCGTCATTAAAACAATCTTTGTTCATCTTCCAGACTTACCATCACCAGGCATTAACGTGTCCTAATTGCTTATATTTAGTCTTGAAACGAGATTGTATTGGCTGTAATTCTTATATTACTTTGTATCCATATAAACATAAAGATAAAATATTCACTTTACGACTAATTACAAACGCAACAAAAGTCAATAATTTGTAGCCGATCCGAATACTATTTGAATAGAGGTTAGATTTGTTTTACTGGTATCTTTATTAATTTTATGCCAGGCCGCCACCGTGGTTCGGATTCCACGTTAAACTGTAGGTCCTCCATTTCATCTCACAATCACCCTAACATTACACATTAGCGTAAGTGAGTATAACCCAAACGGGTAGTAAGACGCGGTGCTAATAATAATAATAATATTAATTTTATTGGTTTTTTTGTTTCTTTATTTTAAATTTGCTTGGTTAAGAAAAATCCCACATTTAATTTGTTTTTGGGAGCAGTCGTTTATTTAATCATTCTTGTGCTTGTTTTATTTATATTGTGAATAGGTGAGTTCACTTATTCTGTCTTGTTTAGATAAATAGGTTGAAAAGTGTGAGTTTTAAAGCACAATATATCATAAGCTACGCGAAAATGAAATGGGTAAGCTACAAGGATAAATCAATTATTGTGAATATGTGAAATAACTCCCCCGTCATGCCCTCTGCTTCCTTTTATTATACCAGATCTATATTTAGAAATAAATTTCCTCCAACTTTAGAAATCCAACATATAGCGAGCCTAACGCCCTAGACAATTATAAGAACATAATAAATAATAAATTTTGAGAAGCCGGCATTGACAAAAGGTCACTTGTATGTGTTTATATAAGTACAGTGTACACTGTACAGTATATATTATGTATAAAGTGTAGGCATATGTATGTATGTATGTATGTATTTATGTATATATATATGTATGTATGTATGTATGTATGTATGTATGTATATATGTGTGTATGTATGTATGTATGTATGTATATATGTATTTATGTATGTATTTATGTATGTATGTGTGTATGTATGTATGTATGTATGTATGTGTGTATGTATGTATGTATGCATGTATGTATGTATGTATGCATGTATGTATGTATGTATGTATGTATATATGTATGTATTTATGTATGTATGTATGTATTTATGTATGTATGTATGTTTGTTTTTTTGTTTTTATTTAACGAGGAGGGAAATCCTTTTTACGGAGTCTTCAGATTCATCTGAAAGACTGTGGGACTCCACTAGAGAAGGTGACTCTAGGTGTACGGCAAGAATATTCCATATTCCCGACGTACCGGACTACAAAATGTAGAACCCTACCCGTAGGTGACCTGGTGGTCTAGGGGTAAGGTGTCAGACTTCTATGCTGGCGGCCGGGGTTCAATCCTCGGTCCCGGCAAAGATTTATCTGATTACCAAACCCTTCCTTCACCTCTGACAAGACATCTTGTGAATGTGGGGAATGCCAGGCCTCCACCGTGGTTCGGATTCCACGTTAAACTGTAGGTCCTTCATTTCATCTCACAATCACCCTACCATTACACATTAGCGTAAGTGCGTATAACCCGAATGGGTAGTAAGACGCGGTGCTAATAATAATAATAATAATAATAGAACCCTACCCACTAAAACCCCCGGGGTACAACCCTGTACCCCACCTCGAGAGTGTTCTCCAATACACCCCACGCGTAACGGCCGTCAGGCATTACTTCGCGTGAGGCTGGATGGCTAACTGCCTATTCCGTCGTTGCCATTATCTAGGTGGTCTACTCCTTGCTCTTTCCTCTACCCTGAGGTTCTTCACAACGCGCGAAGCCATGTCCGTTACAGCCTTCCAGTTGCCTTCGTTGAGCAGCATCAAACTGACGATGCTTTCTGGAGTTGATCTCGACTGGAGTCACCTATCTAGCTCCTCCTTCTCAGCAGCGAAGCGGGAACACCCGAAAAAGACGTGCTCCGCAGTCTCTTCCAACTCTGTGCAGTTTGGACAGGATGGTGAATCACCTAGCCCAAATCTCTCCAGATATGACCTGAAGCATCCGTGGCCTGTCAGGAGCTGGGTGAGGTAAAAGTCCATCTCACCGTGTTTTCTCGTATTCCAGAGTGACACTACTGGAACAAGACGGTGGGTCCATCTACCATTCGTCGATGAGTCCCAGCGTCTTTGCCGTATTTCCATGGTTTTCTTCTTTTCGTCCCTCACGATGGTTGTTTTCGTGAGCTCGGAAGGAGTCCGGGTCTGGCGGTAAATCCTTTTTCGCTCGTCTGCCAAGAGGTCGATAGGCGTCATATCTGCTATCACGCAAGCAGCATCGCCAGAGACTGTGCGGTAGGCACATGCAACACGCAGTGCCATTCTCCTATGTACCTTGTTCAACATGTGGGCATGCACCACCACTTTCATTGCCGGTGACCAAACTGGTGCTGCGTACAGCATAATGGAGCTTGTGACCGTAGAAAGCAGACGTCTGCGGCTCGGCTTTGGGCCACCCGTGTTGGGCATGATGCTTGAAAGCACATTTGCCACCTTTGCTGTTTTTTGGCTGACGTTCCGAAGATGGTCGTCAAAGCGTAACTTGGCATCTATTTGCACGCCCAGGTACCTCAGTGAAGGTTGAGATATAATGACATTATCTCCTACATTCAGGGTGATGGATTCTCTGATTTTCCTTCCTGTCACTAGTACTGTATGTATGTATGTATGTATGTATGCATGTATGTATGTATGTATGTATGTATGTGTGTATGTATGTATGTGTATGTATGTATGTATGTATGTATGTATGTATGTATGTATGCATAAAAATCACTTACTATCTAAAAATGTAGGCAATTATGGTCAGGGTAGTAGTAAAGGCCTAGCGGTCATAGTTTCTTTTTTTTTATGAGACTTATCGCCTCTAAGGTACTTTAAAGCCGTATATTTGTTCATAAAATGATTTAGAATATTGATATTCAGTTAGAAAAAGTTAGTAATTTAGTTGTATCAGTTATAATCAGGTCAACGTTTCTTTTAGTGCGAGCTACATAACAATTTCTGAAAGATTGAAAGATTTCTTGCCTCTGGCAGTTTAGGAGCTTCATACCCCAAAATACCCATTTACTAGTCTACACTAGTTAAGGTAGTAATTATTTTAGGATCACACTAATAGTATATTTGTAGTGTACATTACCTTAACTAAATCGTCTAGAATAATATCACATACATACATATATAGTGGAATCGTGGTCTAGGTCTGTTATTACAAAAGTTACTGAAACTTTTTTCAAATTAGCCATGTGTCAACTTATGTTTATCTGCAGTTGTTACTTTTGACCGATAGTATCAAAGCCAATCAAAATATTAAAGTTAATAAAGAAATTATTAAGAATATCTTGCTACCCATCAGAGATATTCTCATTTTAATTGGGGAAACATGGAAGAGATGAGGAAGGTAGACCTCTCCCCCCACGAAAATGCGGGTACAATTGATTTAAATTATTCCTGCCCCATCCCTAATCAATGCTTGTAGTTAAAACATATTGTCTGAACAAGTAGAAAAATGCCTTTGTGATTCTTCTTTAAGATATCAAAGTCACAGCATCAATTGAAAATGAAATAACAAATCCTTCTTGTGATTTAGGCCACTCTTGTTCCAGACAGTTCCTCCCCAACGTAAGCAAGAGTCACGAGTGTCGTAAGTAACATCCCGCTGTTCCCAGTGAGGGTCCCACAGGAGATTCAGAAACCATAATGAGGGACCTCCTGTCTCCTGGAGGATAACTTCATGAAACATCTGAGCCTTTACGTAGATGTTCGCGTTTGTTTGTTTGTTTGTTTGTTAAAGCACATTGTTTTGTTCATTCATTGGTTTAGCTGTATACTTATTTCCTTTCAAACAATTGGGCTACCTAGCTTTTAAAGTTGTTTGATGCTCCATGGAATTTAGTAAATGACTTAAAAATAAAATAAGGTGTTTTTAATTATATTTACTAATAACTTAAGAGTAAATAAAATTATGTCTCGATATTTTACTAACATGTTCAACTAATTATTATTACTGTAGGCCTAGTGTCCATTTTTGTTGGATATAAATATGATGTATTATTTTGATGTAATAGAAATTTTAAATTAATTACACCATCTAAATGGCAATAAAATATTTTACTAAATAGAAGTAATATTTTATTAAAAATAATAATATAACCTTTTATTTATACGACAGTGGATAAGCAGTTGCGCACCTGATTTTTGAACTAATGGTGCCGGGTTCTAATGCTTGTATTAGACAAATCAAGTACGAGTTAAATTAGAGATTTCCTTTTAACAGTGATAAATTAACCGTCGTGATACTGTGTGTTATGTTCTAGAATTAATTTAGAATTTAAACTATGATTTTAGTAGGAATAACAATAGAAGTTAATTACTAAAGTTACAATTTTTCTATTATATTCAAACATCAAGTCATGTTATCTTCAGGTCTCACTTTTGATCGACACTTTAATTACTCATAAAATAGTACAAATATTATCGTAACATGTTATCAATGTTGACCGCAAAGAAATATGTTTGAATATTCACCCAAATTCTTTCAACCAAGATCAGGGTATACGTCCCATAGTAATTTAATCAAAGATAATGTAAGTTAAACCCTTGATAAAATAAACAATAACAATTTTATATGTCACTGGCTCCATTTTTCCAGTGATATTGGAAACCATATATATGTTTATTCGTAAGCACCATTGGCATGGCATGCAGTGTTACCAGGTTAGTCAAAGTTAGTTTAAACTGCACCTATGCTTTGTTTTAATCTCTCTATATAAAAATCATTAGCTAGGTTTCAACGTAAATACATTATAATGTGAGATTCGTAGCGCAGCACCTATGTTTGAGTGGTCAAATTGGACGGCGTGGAGGAGAATGCATCACAGCTACAGTTTAGACTACCTCTGCTTACCCGGGCAACACTCCACGACACGCAACTGCTAACAGAGACTTTAAATAATCAGCTGTATCACATGGTCAGCGTCCTCCACCAGATCATAAATATGGTGACGAGACGAGCTCCGAGAAAATTTCCAAAATTCCACGCAATCATCTTTGTCCACTTGGCGCGAGTTGAAATGTTACGCTCAATTTTTTGAGCAATCCTGGTTAGAAGAGCATTCGAATTATAATTGGGTGAACAGAATAGTTCACCACCACTAAATGTATGGTTTAGTTCTTGACTTTTAAACAGAAAGGCCCAGACCTGATAGGCAACCGGATCCACTGTGGCTATTTGTTAATTATTCCAAGAAAACTCTGATACATTTTTTCCTCTCAGGAGGAACAACGCAAGTTTCTGGTAGCCCATTTAGGGACTAGCCATGTTTTTACTGTAAAACTTTTCACCATTCTTAGTACTATTCTTACCATATGCATACATTAATATTTAATTACTCTAGTCATGGGCATCTGCAGGGGTGGACAATAGGGGGCATTTGCCTCCCCCCTCTGGATTGTGTATTTTTTCATTCATTACAGAATGATCAGTTTAGAATATGATATATACGTACATTGTACAATACAATAGTATACATTATGGCGGTAACGTCGTAATAATCATGCATTTTCTTCTATCTTGTTACAGTAGTAGATTGTCAGTCTAATTACAAAACTATACTGGCATATTTAGAGTATTTAAAAGGTGCTTTATGTAAGTT
This sequence comes from Timema monikensis, assembly GCA_902151445.1. Classification (NCBI taxonomy): domain Eukaryota; kingdom Metazoa; phylum Arthropoda; class Insecta; order Phasmatodea; family Timematidae; genus Timema; species Timema monikensis. Next base: position 675,816 of record CABFVZ010000079.1, on the reverse strand, counting down.
TCGCGTGTTGTTTAAGCAAAAAGTGAAAAGAGGAGATCAAGGGGTATTTATTACAACGGAGTTTGTAAAACATAAAACCTTTTACGAAGGCGCACGAATCCATATAAATTCTAAATAGCATAAATTTTCCAATATTGAAGCCAACAGCATCGTGGCAATAGCAGAAGGAAATAAGTGCCGGGAAATTTACAGAAAAATAATGAAGCTCATACTACCGTAGAAGAAAAGAGAAAAAAAAATATTTTTAATCGTGTCGACAATAGTTTTTTTGTGGAACAAATGACATTCCTCTCCAAGGCAAATTAAATTTTATGTATTAGAGTTGAAGCAGAGGAAAATATTTTTAAACACAATCGAAAACATGCAGCAACAATGTATTGTTCAGTGAAAACTCAAAATGAAATTATTGATATTTGCGGAAAGATTATTCAAGATGATTGTAGTGGCCGCTACTAATGCTGCCATTGGGTTTTCCATTTTGGCTGATTAAACGACCAATATAACAGGGATAGACATAGCAATTGGCGGTGCTAAATAAAATCAGGTGGCATATCGGCTGCATAACGAACGCTTACACTAACTCCAAGGCTATCATTTCTCTTGTAGTAATAAGTAAATATTCTTCAATATTAGAATCAATTACTATATTCTCAGGCCATTGAATCCGACTTATTAAAAGTGAGAAATCATGTACAGATAATAATAACTAGAATGGTGCAGCATATGGAAAATTCTGTATCAATTTTTTGAAGATATACTTAGGTCTACTACTGTTAATAATATTGCAGATGAAATAAATGTTGAGCTTTGAATACTAAGAAAAGCCAAAATTCAAGCTCTAAGAGCAAATCATCCCGATGACTATATAAATGAGTATTATAGACGATCAATTTTTATTTCATATGTAGATTCTTTAATTTCCTCATTGCAACCACGATTTTCAGATGAACCTAAAGAAACATTTAGTTTAAATAAGTTACATCACCAAAAAACTAAAAATATCAGCCAAAAATTATTTTGACAAATTAACGACAGATATTCAAAAATATTATGACAACTATAAGTTCTTATCTGAATCAACAATATGGTATAATTTTTGGTTATTGAAAACTCAGATACTCATAAGTTTATCAATAATTATTGAAATTATTGATAACATTACAGAGTGTTTTACTGCCATCAAAAAGGCTTTATTACTTGCGCTTTCTTTGTCTGCAACTACATACGCAATCAAACGATAATTCAGTAGTCGTTGGGGGGTGAAAACATTTTGGTTTTACAATGAGTGAAAATAGACTACGTGTGTGGTTCATGCTAAGCATTCACAGAAATAAAGTTATTCTAAAACAAGATTTTATTAATCTAGTTATTACAAGATCTGGTCAAAAGCCTAGACGATTATTTTTCGCCTTCAAAAACGATCAATTATATTAAATGAAGAGTAATTTCATGAGTTACATATAATTCAACCATCTTTATTTTTTGTGTGATACAAGTTATGATTATTAAAGTTCCTTTCCTAATTAACTTTTACTAAGAAAATATGTATTTATTTGGTTATTGTAAATTAAAAATTTGTAAGATTTTGTTTAATACACTCTTATTGTTTTTATTTGTTTATATACCTTTTTGTTCATATTTCAGTTTAACTATAAAATGTTCTGTGTTTTAAACTACTTTGTTTCTTCTTTGATATATTATTGTTCATATATTGTATTTGTAATAGAAAAACCTTCCTGTTTTGCAATGAAGCAACTTCTCTATTTTTATGTAGATAAAGTTTATTGTTGAAATAGGAATGTGTTTTTTGTGAATATGTATCCAAACAGGGAAAAACCAGACAATAGTTTATTTACAGTTTTATCACCAACGGTAGTTTATAAAGTCCTGCCCTCTCCCGGCTGGATAAATTTCAGCGGACGCCCATGACTAATGAAATAAAGATGAATAAAATAGAGTAGTAAAGTAAATGAAGCTGATTTTCGTGTATGGAGAATGGGAATCCATTTAGTAAAACCTATTGTCAACACATCTATCTGTGATTCAAACCCCCATCTCTCCGTCACCGTAAGGCCAGTCTATCACACTAGTGATGCGCTAAACCATATGCCTACCCATGCGAGTTAGGAGTAATACAAAATTGTAAGAGAGAATCTCAATAAAATGCATTAACATTAGGCTTGATGTCAAACCTAATGGAAAACTAAGCCTGGTTTAGATCAGTTAGGATCGAAGCCAGGTCTATCAGGACAGAGCCATGAGTGTCATTCAATCACAAATACATCGGAAACAATAGACGACTTTCCATGGCCTCATGTCGGTCGCGCACACACACACACACACACGCACGGAATAAATACTAAACAGCGTGTCCATATATCCTCTCCGGGCCATTCCTTTAAGACGTACCCCCCATGGACTGTCGTTCCCAAGGCAATTAAACACTTGGCGAGATGGTCGGTGTCACGCCACTGGGAGAAATACGACGATGTACCAACTAATGGACGGTCAGTTGTTGCGAGGATACCTCCTCCGATTTATCACTCGACTTACCGTACTCTACAGCGTCTTGATGACAAGATATGGGGAAGGTATACTTGAGAGTATTAAAAATCGTCACACGCGGAGTAGGACAATTACGGGGGAGATGTTTTAGGAGACAGTACATTCTTACTTAGTTTCAAAATGTGTAATTAAATAAACTCATAAAATGTATAGGACTAAAGCTAAGCGCACAATATGGCATATAATCTTGTTTTTCGATTACGGGGAGGTCGGGGCTTAGATCCCAGTCAAGTGTACATTGTAGGGAAGCGTGGGCCTCCCCTGAATGGTTTCTAATATCGCTCTACAGAATTACAGGTATATTTCCTCTAAACTATATCTTTCTCATTCTAACTTAATTAGTGTAGTTAAATTATACAATGGGTGGATAGTGAGACGCAGATCTCTCTCTCTGTATATATATAATATTTTCTTTTCAGTAAACGGATCGAACTTTCCAAGGTAAGATAATCCATTCAACTCATACGTTGGGTATACGTTGATTTAGTTACGAATAGTGGAATGGACATTTGGAGCATCCTTATAAAATATAGACTTATTTTTTTGCAGCCAACATTGATTACATTTTAATATTTTATTAAAGTTTCTTTAGATGTATTGATAATATCTATCAAACGTGGCAGCTGTATAATGCGTGACTTCACGTATGAATACGTAAACATAGACCTAGTATTTTTTTTCCTAACTGTTAGAAATGCCCATTAACAAGAAAATGGGGCTATATCTAAACTATCACTGCACATCAAATAGTAAAATGTATTTTATAAAACTAAACATAGCTTTCAATATGAGGAATTTATACAAGAATAGCTTAAGACGCTCTTTTTTCCCTTATACATTTGTCCTGACATCTTACTTTACTATAAATCAGAACTTTTTCTGCTTTGTTCATGTTACAATATGTATTTTATATAGTTAATCTAAAAAGTTTACACATAAACTTTCTGGAATATAAACACATACTACTACTAAAACTACTTGTCCTGTTATTGGTCATTACCAATTTACCTCAACATGTGCCTGTTAGCAGCTCTGTCTACTATATATAAATATCATTATTTAACTTATGATGACTTATAACTGTACTTGTCTCTCTTTCCCTATTGAAGTTATTTTGGCTATATACTTTTTTTCCTTTTGATATTCCTCCTTTGGACTTAGATCTAACTTAACCTAACTTATACCTAGTGTGGTCGTCTACACAATCAGTTTATATATTTTCCTTGTAGGGAGTCCCATTTTCTTTTTCTTTTCTGGTCCCTTCCCACCGTGGCCAGTCAACATCACTGGAGTGCTCGATAGCTCCAGCCCAGCATCACGCTTGTTTCCAAGCAAGCAGGGCTCTTCGAGTCGTCTTCACTCGTCACTTCCTCAGTTGTCTGTTTTGTCTCAAGTCTTTTAGTTCATACATGTGTCTGTCCCTTTCTGATTTCGATGCCCTGTCCGCTATCTCATCGAAGTAGCTCCACCGGTCCACATCCCTCAATATATGGTATATTGCATTGACCTGTATAGGCATCAGTAGCTTCTTTCTTTCCCTTTACGTAAATATACATTCCAAGGTCAACTGTTCCGGTGTCGCCTCTCCTCCAAAAACGCAAAGACTGGTTTCACTCAAGCTCATGCCAAAGAGGGTCGCTTAATATTGGCCGTGCTTTGTGATATAGTGGACAAATTCCTGGGAAGGTTTAAGATGTTTCATTCTCAGTCTTTCTTGTATGTTCGGAAATAACTGGAATGCCCTTCTATCTATGGTATTCTCTTCCCAGTCTGCTTGTCACTCCCCCAGGAGGGTCTTTCTTATATTAACCTTGGTACTTACATCATTGGTTGTTAATTCTATTACTTTGTCTAACTTTCCTTTTCCAAGCTAATATCCAGCGCCCCTCATTTGTACCTCTAAGTCTAGGAAGCAAAACACTTAGGGTGGAACAAAACGTGTTTGTTGGTACAATTTTGTAGGTCCCAGAAAGTTGCATGAGAATTTTCCTCTGAAGGCCTCTGAGCTTCCTTTTAGCTCTGTCTCCTCTCAGTTGTTATGCCCACACTCCTGCGCCATCCCCCACTATGGACACCAGCATCTCCTGATGGTCTAGTATAATACTTTTAAGGGGCAATGGAACTTCCACTGCCCTATACTAACTATCCCATTTATATCCCACAAGGCTCTCCCGCATACGTTGTCCATGTGAGCTAGGAAGCGATGCTTCTCGCCAATCGTCACCCCCAGGAATCTAACAGTTTTCCTCCTTTTAATTGTAGGTTCTGTTATCTTAATTATATCATCTCTCTTAGAAGTGCCATGAGAAGCATGTATACTGTCTTTGCTGGTGCCATGCTGAGTCTAACTTTCTTAGACCATATATCCAAGCTGCACAGTACCTACTTACTTTTTCTTCCAGGTTTCTCTTTCAACTTGCCTCCACCACTATCAACAAGTCGTAAGCAAAAGCAACCATCCCCGCCACTTCAGAAAGTGCTTCAATCTTCATCAATCCAGGCTCGAGACCAACGTCCCAAAATATTGGGCCACTGACCGATCCTTGTGGGCATCATTTTGTTGATTTTGTGCTTATTGTTATTCCTGGACGTCTCAGGTTTGCATACCCGTCCCTACAGTAGTCCTAAAAGCTTATGTAGAGATTCCCAGGACAGTTTAGTTATCTTAATCTCTTGAATAAGGCTGGCCACCAAAAACTATCAAATGCACCAGAGATGTCCACAAATATTCCTATCAGATATATTGTCCTAGATTTTTCTACCATGCTAATAGCAGCACAGATCGCATCCTCTGTAGACCTGCCCTTTCTAAGGCCGTACTGTTGAGGGTGCATTCCCACCTCCTCTCTATATTTTTGCAGTTACATAGAATGTTCTCTTGCAGTTTTGCACATACATTCATCAAACATATCGGTCTCTACGACTTTGGAAGTTGCGAGTATTTGTCCTTACCTTTACTGAGAATTACCACTTCGCTTTGCTTCCACACATTTGTGATTCTACCCTGAGCCAAGCACTCATTCATGAGCTGGGCCATAAAGGGTGCTATCTATTCACTGATTTCCTTAATCACCTCTATCCTGATTCCATCAGGTCCAGGTGTCTTCTCTCTTCTAATTCCTTTTAATCCCATCCTATATTACTGGTTTCACTATCCCTTTTTCATTATTATATGCCATTTTCATATCCTGCCTATCTCTTTCGCTCTCCTCATCCTCCTCCTCCAGATTATCATCAGAGAGCAACACATCCATTAGTAGCCTAGCTGGTTCCTCCCAGCAGGTAGTCATTCCTCCTTCTGGTTTCTTAAGGGTTTAAATGACAGCTGAGGGTTTAATTTTCCCTGTTTCAATCTGAAAGGGTACACCCAATGCATTCTTCCTCAATTATTCTTAAACAAATCTTTCCCAGCTATCATTTTAACAATATTCATTGTATTTTCGAATTCTTCCTTCCTTTGCTGGTATATATATTCAATAGTAGGAGTATTCCTGTTGGTTCTAGGCATATTTGGTATTCTCGTCTTGTTCTCCTTGCATACTCACGCATCTTTTGCAGCTGCTCATTCCATGGTTGAATTCCTATACATCTCGTGACTTCATTCATAATCGATATTACTTTCCTCATAGATGCCTGCAAGGCCCACGTGGGTTCCTTCGCTTTTAGATTTATGTTGTCTCCCTGCGACATAGTTTGTTTTAGTATCAGCTCTTTTCTTAACTTTTCCTAATCTGCCTTTTTCGGGTTGTAGAGGAGTCGCGTGCCTACATTTGCCCTGTCTACTTCTTTACCTAGTTCAAAAGTTATCAGATTAGGATCGCTGGATGCCTCACAATAATGCACTTGACAGTTCCCTATTAGTTCTACTGCTTACACATTACACAACGTTACATCAATGTTAGAGCCGGCTCTTGCTCTTCCTACATACGTTGCAGAATTTTCTGGCTTATTTACTATCTCCAGATGCCTTGTTGTTATTGTATACTCTAGTAGTTTACCTTTTTGATACGCCCTACACCATCTTATTCTACCATCTTCCCTTCCTATGTCATTTATATGCCAGATTGGAGACCTGGCATTTGCATCTATCATATATACAACTGGTATAGTAGGGAATGCCTCATCTATATTTTCTAATTACTCTATATAAGGTTCTATTTCTTCTCGGAACTGAAAATACATGTTAACTATTGAACATCTACCGACCTCAGTTCGAATTTCCTTCTCATTACAAAATTGATTAATCCGTGTTACTGTTATGTGCCTGTTGAGCACTATAACGACACTCATTGGTGCCTTCCCATTATATATAAATCTGGCCACTTTTGGTATATGCAAGATAGTTCCATTTCTGGTGCTGTATGGCTCCTGTAGATACACAAAACCCAGTGCTTTTTATCCCACCACCTTCCTCACTTCTTGCTTCACGATCGCACTTCACATCGCACTCATTTGTCCTATTTTGATTCCTATTATCTTATTTTCTTACATCACAGATGATAAGCGTGGATGTAATATCTCGGCCATTTCTCTTTTGCACCAAACGTGATGTGACCGTGTGCTTGAACAATGTGCTTATATACCTCTTCCAAATCCCATTCTTCCTCCCTTCTTTTAAAGACTTGGTTTACAATTTACTTTAATTTGGATACACCTGTTGGGTAAATTTGCCGCTTTTAGCTGTAATCTGTCTTGTGCCTCCGGTGTTGGAAACGTTATCGTGTTACCTTTCTCATGGCTCTTCCTTACTAAGTAACGAAGAGTCAGGTTAAGGTTGTGATGTTCTTCCAATCTTGATAGCTGAAGGTTTTCCTCTATTTTGGGATAGAAATGCGGCACTACGTCAGTAATCTTTACCTCCCCTTCCTCTAGATTTGCTGTACTATCACAACTGCCTCTTTCCACTCATTAGTATGCCTTTTTTTATCTAATAAGTTGGTCCTTACCATCCATTTAATTTTGTGTTTCTTGTTCTCTACCATAGGCTACTCCTTTCCTCCACAGTTACCACATCATTTTTTCTATTTTCTTCCTGTCTCTTTCAAATTTGGCTTTTTCTGCCACAACGACCGATGATGTTGCTTTAGCCCTTTCCTTCATACTTACTATTGATGACCTGACCAATAATGATTCCTTATTTGGCATGGATACCATTTCTGATACATTCTCAGCTATTCCAGTCCTTATTCACCTTTTTACCTCTATCTGAGTTTCCTTCAGTCTATTATTTATCTTACTTCCCACCCCTATAATACGGTAGTTCCCCTGTGATCGTACATTAATCACTGGGTTGTGTAGTTGGGCTATGTATGCAGAAGCTGCAGCAGAGTCTCCTGTCGACCCGTAATGGCCATCCTAGAATTAATTTCCCAGCCAGCTATTGCCATCCCATACATAGCATGTGACTAGGAAGCCTTGATTTTCCATCTCTCCATACCTTTTGTATCTTTCATACTTTTCATACGGAGGCCTCTTACTAGAAGTTATAAATGTTCCCGTTTTTTTTCTAGTTTTTTTTTTTACATATTTACTCTTGGTCTCTGAAATGTTCCATTATGCCATCCATCCACAGAAATTCAATGTGATCTATCAGCTTTTTCTGGCTTTCCTATTAACTAGCTACTCTATTACTACCTTTTTTACTACCCTATAAAAGTGTTATTGGTGATAAATAGACTCACACCAAACTTCCATACCAAATCTTATTACTTGCAGGTGTACTGGTATCTCTACCCTTTTTGCCCAATGTTTGGCATCTGCCAACAGCATTTCCAATATGATTCTTATACTAAATTCATAGATGACACTCGAGATGGGAGGGCCAAAATTGGCCTCTATGTGTTCTTCCTCAGTTACCTTTGCAGAGGATATAAAGTATTCCCATATGCACTTAACCTTCAGCATCCTCAAGTCAACAGTACCACATATCTCCTTTTCCTGGATATCTCAACTTCAGCCCACCCAACCCTACTTACTCCCTCCTGTACCGTATTCCCATCTCTTCGAGGTATCCCCATATTTTTCCTTTCTTCTTCATTTATGAATTTAGTACGAAAAGATGTTCCTATCAGTACAGATAGCGCCACCTCATAGTCCCGGAGATAGTACATGCTTTCATTGTGCTTTGACGAAACCGCTCATAAAATATAACTTAACCTGCATAATATTAAGTATCATTTGATTTTTAAAAACTTCATGGTGTGAGACCACAAACAAGCTATACTGACCAAGAGGCCACCACCATTAGCGATGATAATGCCAACATTTGCGGATAAAGGGCGTCATGTGGTAAGCACAACGCACCATCCAGCCGTTAATCTCAGTTTTTAATCGGAGCTGCTACTTATTTATTCAAGTATCTACTCATTTGTCTTCACGAAGCTGAGTTTGAACCCGTCTCAAATAGATTTCTTCACAAATAAATTTATCTGTGAAGCAGTCTATTAATTGTGGATTCGCTGGAGATCAAACCCAGAACCTTAGGGTTTGTAGCCAGGAAATATGAAAATAAGACCACATTGTAGGTGGTTATATTGGTTTAAAACATATTTATTTGGTATTCCAACATTATATTAAGGATTTTGAAATTAATCTATTTACTGTAAACAAGATTTTTGTGATTCAATATTTAAAAATTAGTGATTATTTAGTTGTTGTGTTGCTACTTCTTAGTGTCCTAAATAGTAATTATTTCAACTAGCTACGGCTGTAAAACTAATGTGGTAATAACCTTGGTCTAAAGTTTCTCCCTAAATAAACGAATTTTGATTTGTTACGAGTTAGCTGTGAATACTGATCAACCCAATTTAGAGATTTTTGATGAATTTCAAAAGAGTTGTATTTTCTTTGTCTTAAAGAAGATCACTTATTTAATTTTCTTACAAGTATTGAATTTGATTGAATTTGAATTAATATAGGATTGTTTCAGTAAAAACCTTTTTTTTAAAATTAAATATTTTACTCCACGAATTTATATCTTGATATTCGTGTATTATAAAACGGACTTTATTCAAACGGTTTGAAAGAGGAGAAATTAATGTAAAATATTCTTTGAATATTATATTTATTATATTTAAATAGATTTACAAATCGGTACCTTTAAATTCCTTGTTTATCAAAAACTTATTTGTATCTTAGTGATTGTAATACAAGAGAATAAAGAGATTAGATACTAAAATGTATCACAGATATTCTACCTTGTATTTGAAGAAAGGCTATTTATTTAATCACCTTATAAGATCGTTTTATGTTATCGATATTTGAATTAAGTATTGTTGTTTTACTAAAATCGAAATAGTACCGTATTCTTTTTATTTTTTAGGTATTTATATTTAATTCATGGTGATAAGTATATGAGCTCTTATTTTCATGACTAGTCTTCATAATTTTGGTTTATTTAGAGAATTATATTTTTGATATATTTTAACGAGGTAGTCTAAACGCTTAGTTTGGTATTTGTTATTTTGACAATTAAAATTATATTAGCAGACATTACATAAAAGTAAGGATTTTCTATTTCTGATTATAATCTTTATTTCTCGATCATAAGTAAGAACAAATTAATACAATTATTAGTGGGGGGTGTGAGTGTTTAAGTGTAGTATTCTTGATAAATTAGTTTGTAAGATGCGTAACAATGTTTTTGGGCCCATTATTCGTATAAATATCTTTGAGGGAAAAGTAAATTGGTTATACAGTTAACGCTTAAAGATAAAAAATAATGTTATTTTTTAAAAGATGAATGCCTCACTCAAGAAAATTCAAACTTTTTTGGGTCATATTTATGTAAAATAACCTTTACAATACCAAATTTATTGATAGTTCTTTATTTTCAGTTAATTTACACAAGTCTTCTGCACAGTGTAGACGTAGGCCTACAGTACAATACAAAATCACGGATCTTAAAATTGTGAAAATTTGACAACTGAAGTCACCCCCTGTAAATGAATGGACTTATACAACAATCCATACTTTATGGACATGACTAAAAGTCATATTTTATGGTTTCGTAGCATGGCAAAAAGATAGGTCATGTTAGAGCTTATTAAAGTGAGCAATACCTCCTTTGATATGTTATAGTATAGTAATTATTATTTTATATCCAACAAAATATTGAATAAATCTTTAATACCTTTAATTAATGTTTGCCATTCCTTTGGCAATTTTACTCTTAAGATTTATGTAAAATATAGATGATATAAAATCTGTACCCAAGTAATATAAAAGTCTACATGTTTATAAACTTTTATTCGTAACGTTGCAAGCAAACAACATTCTAATCAGATTCTTTATGTGAAAGAATAAATGATTGTTAAGTAACATAAAACAGATTTGTTTAATAGTTGTTTTTAAATCTTTACATATTATTGGTTTTTTTTTTTTTTATCGTTTGGCACACATGACCGGGAGGGACTTTAACATACATGTTCGGTCGCTTCATATGTATACTTATTAGCCGCTATGGTGACACAGAACTTTGTTCAGGGTACACCATAAGAGGTTGTTTGTCTACACGTCGTGACCGCAATGAGATGATGTGATGATGGTTATTATGGAGTTATGGAGCCGGGGTGAGTCTTAACCTACCTTAATCCTAATTTACCAAACCCTGTTGACCATTGGGTACATCCCCTTAAGGGAAATTACCCAATGTACCAGCCGGGAATTGGACCTGGGACCCCTAGGCTTATATCAAGGAGCATTAACCACTACAACACAAGGCCGGTTACTGTTCAGGTGATACATATAATATAATATATATATTGTATGATAATTACTCTAATGGGGTATGAATCAGGAAGGAAGCATTTTAAAGGTAAACTACCCGCATTTTCGTGGAGAATGGGAAACCGTTGAGGAAAAACCACCCTCATTAGACCCGACCAGAATTCGAACCACAATCAATCTCCCTGTCATCAGCAGGCCAGTCTAACACGAGAGTGACGTCTTAGACCATTCAGTCACTGAAGCGTTTTATTATTATTATTATTATTATTATTATTATTAAACCAGGCTTTGTTTACAACTAGTTTATTTTGACGAACTGTAGATTAATCTATACGTCAAAAGGGGGGCAGATCGCTGCGAGGCAGGGCATGGTCCGACAATACTACTCTAGCTGCACATTTTCCCATCTTCTGTTGTTGTCAGTGGAAAGCCAGTGGTCTGGTTACTTTGTAGTTTGAGCAACGTGTGTGGTTTGTATACCGGATGCTAACAAACCCCACGAGCCGCCACTGTTATGCACAAGTAATAAAACCACACTATCTCATGTTTTATGTTGATGTATAAGCCTTTGCACCGTCTTTTTTTTTATAAAAGAAATAATAAAACTTGTATATCGTAACTCTAGAAATGGTTATTATTGAAGCATGAACTGAAATATTAAAAAAAAAAAAACTCAAACGTAAAATAAAACAAAATAAAAAGTTTTAAGGAATACATTGATAAGTACATGCAAATACATCATTATTACTCCCTTCCAAAGCAACACTTGTTTATAAGTTTCGGTAGTAGCTATCATAGCCATCATTACTGCGATTCATGCCTCGTGGCTGCCATTATTCTATTTCGCCCCTCACTTCATCATTATATTCCTAGTACAATCTACTTGCAATTCAGAAGGAAAAACAACAACTACAACAACAACAAAAGGCGTTGAAAGAATTTCTACGCCCTTTATAGTCATTACTTATAAAGCTTTCAGTGCTATATAATATGTAAATTGTAGCTTGCCTGTAAGCGAGACATGGACTCTTTCAGAAATATTTTACATGGATAGGCTGAACGCAAGGGGAATGGGTAATTTAACATGTTATTCATGATAGTTGCAAAATAATTCGGTTATTAGAAAGACCGGCAAGTGTATAAGGGAGTGGGTAAAAACTTACTAAAAACATAAACTCAGATAGTTTTCTCAAGAATGTATGTGCATCCCATAATTTTTGCATGAGAAAATTATTTTCAAAATTAAATGCAAATGTTTATATTTGTGTCTACAAAAACACTATTATGAAAGCTTGAAGAACTTCTTGTATGTAGATTTATCTAATCTAGTAAGTACATTTTTTGAGATACGGCTTTATTACATTCTAAAATTACCTTTTAGCTAACACTGTTCTTTGACATTTCTCGAAATTTCATGGTTAGTTCTTAGGTTTTCATTTGAAAAGAAAGATAGCTAGTTTTTTCTTGTTTATTCTTTATGGTGGATTTATTTCGAAGCCTCAACAATATGGGATTACTAGCGCCTGCGACCTTCAGATTAGATTGGATTATGAACCACTCCTGTTATTTTGGTTGATGGGAAGGTCAGTTCAATGATAGTGCTATATACTGTTAGGTTATAGCTTTTGACACCATTTTGCTGTTGCCTTGGCTAGGTACGACGTATATTCCAGGTATGAAGGGTTGTGTGTGATGGCATAAGCTGCTTAGATTGTTGGATACGATTGAATTAATTAATTTAATACTATCAAATCTGTGCGCCAATTGCGCACTACATATGGAAATATTCTTTTCGCCTACTTCTCTATCCTCAATACAGATCTTGACTCCGTCAAGAGACCGAGGATGACTCATAGCTCCATAGCTCAAGAGGTTCTGGAAATATGTAAGTATAGAGGGGGGATTGGGGGGTAGGAAGTTGGGTGCGATTTTTTTCAGATAGTGTCTCAAGTGGTACTCCCACCCAAAGATGAGCCCCGTAGCCTCAGCGATTCCAGAGATGCGTCTGTTGGGGGGTTGAGGAGAAGAGGGGCAGAAGGGGTAACCTTTCCACATTCTGGTAAAAATTGTCTTGATTTTAACAGCGGTTGCACAACTTCAGGTCAACACATTTTTATTAAAGTCCTCATTTTGTGGTTTTAGACCCATTAAATAGGTTGATATTGAGTCTGACAAAATATTCACTTTCTTATTAAAGAGATAAATGTGTTGAACGTGCGCAGAATTTTAATAACACTGCATTTCAATTAATCTGGAGTGAGGCTTGGTTAAGTCTAGCCCAGCTAATATAACTTAACTTTGGTGATAGCACAACTTAAAAAGGAAGACTTTTAAGATTAAGTTCTTTCGGAAGTTTAAAATCCTTCAGATTGTTTATTAGTAGGTACTCTACGCGCATGTGCACATCTAACAAACAAGTTTCTTTGAAGTATCTCCTAACTATCTTCAAATACATACATTGGTTATTTATATTTAAGTGGTCTAAACATCTTAATTGAATATAGTACTCATGACTTAATTTGCTACATTTATCTTCAAGCGGATATTGAATATTAATCTAGTTATTTATGTTGATCTTTATTTTGAAATAGACAACTATATTTTTTTAATTGGTGATTTGACTAGAGCTTGTATTTATTCAGCTGATTTTCATTACACTTACTATGAAACCATATTTTAAAATTCACATATGCACTAGATGTCTCAAATTGGAAATAGTCACGAAAACTTAATTTGGTTAATAGCGCATCTATTATTTACTGATTTATTAAAATTCTGGAAATGGCAACAAAAAAAAATATATAGATGAATTAACGTTCGGGGGGAGGGCTGGGGGGAGGGGGGTTAACTGAGTGCTTTATCTGTTCTAGAGTTTAGCTAGTTTGTGAGTAGTGTGATGATATAACCATTGTTTCATAAAAGGAATGATAAATACATACCATGTTTTAAAAAAAGTTGATAATATGTATGATATATTAGCGAACGGACATGTTTAATAGCCGTTCTAACTATTATTTTCTAAATATATATCTTTTATAAGTATAAAGCTCTAGATTTATAAAATATTAATCACGACACCCTAAAATGTAATTACTCTTATATATTTATAAACTATGACTGTACTTTACATTAAAAGATATAAAAAGTAATGGTTTGGAAGATAACTTTAAAAACTCTTGGTACAAGAGATGACTTTATGATCATAGAACCAACATGAAGGTTCTGATCCAATCTAAGATTTAACTAATCATTAGAGACAGCCCAAGGTCAAATCAAAGCAATACTTAATTGGCATGTTGTCTGCACTTTGAAGTACATGTCTTTCATGCAATAAAAACAAATAAAACAGGGGTATCGTCTTTTGATTTACTAATCGAACATTAAATTTCGATTTTCTTAAAAGAGACAAGATCCTATATTTGAGTAAACGTTTTTATAACAGCCATTATGATGCTCAATGTCATAGCCCTCGGACTTCATACTGGGTGTTTACAAAATATGTAGCCTACCTTATTTCACAGGGTAGATTTTACCTAACGGGATAAACTAGCGAATGTCAAATCAACGTGTTTGTTAAAATGACCCTACAAATAAATAGAGAGTACAATTTTAGCATCGAGAACTACCACATTATAACGTTCCGAAAGTATCAACAACGTAATTACTCTTACTTTACTTAAAAGTGTTTTTAATTTCGTGTACATAAGGACTCTTAGACTTTATTTAGTCCCTTGAAGATGCTGTGTTTTCACTATTAATTTACATATGGTAAGATTCTGGTAGGAAGGACCGTAGCTAGCATTTTAAAAAGTTATTAAAACTACTTTCATATCCATACTTAAAATCGTGTGATCTGCAGCTGTCACTTTTGATAAATATGATCACTTTCTATAAAATAACACACTAGAATAAAATAGTTTAGTAAAATGTTATCAATGTTGATTGTATCCTGATTACGAACAGTCCAAATTGCGAACAAGTAAAAGAGCAACTCACGGGAATTCCTATCCTACGTGAAAGGGAATGCACGGGTGGAAGGGACTACTAGCAGCCCCAACCGGCCATCGGGGCTTTTCTCCTGACCAAACTTAACTTAGCCTAACCTAGTATGACATAACCTAACCTAGCCTAATCTAGAAATATTCGTGTATGTAATTTAAATAAATCAAGACTGATGAGGTTGAAATAACGTGTGATTGCTAGGCCCCCGTAGCCACCCCTATTATCAAATTAGGAGCGGAATGGCATAGCAACATGGCGTGTCCACAATCCAGACTCCTTCCTATATATCAAAATCTCATGTTCACAATCATCAACATCCCCACTGACCGCAAAATATATATTGGTATTTTATATATGGCCCTTCATACCATCATCTTTATATAACTCTCTTGTCCCAGAATAGTTAGCTTCAACTAAAAGATAAAATTCAGTCTAAGAATTACATATTGCTTTCCAACGGGATGCACTAATATATATTTGATACCTCCTCACGTTATATAAGTGGTGGCGGCAGTTCTTCTTATGATTGGGCTAGCGTTATCCTGGAAATTCTGTGCACAGGCATATTTTTCTAGTCCAGATTATGTATAGATTACAAATACACACATATATAAAGTTGTTAAATACGTTAATAAAAGTAGACCTACGTAATTAAATTGAGATTTTTTAATTTTTTTTTTTACAATTTGATGAAAGGCCTGCAAATGATGACTCGTTTCAAATGTATTTTATCTATATTTTTTAAATTGTGTTTTATTTTTAAGTAAATATGTGCACATAATTTTATTTTAAAAAAAAGATAATTCAATATTGAAGTATTTTCTAAATATTAACTTATTTCACTAGCTATAACACAAAAACAAGATAAATCTCACGATTAAATAAGTGTTTGGCCGATCATTTTTATAGGACTGTGCTGCTACATTGTGGCAATTAATTTAACTATGTAACCATTTCATAAAAAAGGGGAAACTACCCTAAATAAAGTAGTACAGCTAGTGCATTTAAAGTCTTGTTACATTGTTGTCAACACCGATAACATGAAAAGGCTGATCCAATCTAAAGTACCTTGCGCAACATTTTGACTCTTTGATTCAACTGTTTATAACTGTATCAAGATAATAGGCCAAATAGTTATTAATTATGGATTATTAAAATTCCATTTTTTTTCAAGAGATTATAGCAATCGGAGAAACTTTAAATTTGTTTCTAAGACATACTGAACGATATTAGTCTGTTAATTTAAAATATAACACGAAACTAGTATTTGATCCATAGAACATTCGCCAGACTGTGACCTTCAAGATTGGAAGGTCAAAGGATGAATGGGTTGAATTTCATTGTATTTAACGTACTCTTTTTGTGCTAACTGATTATATCAGCACATGACGTGTAAACTAAATTCAATCAATAACAGACAAAAAAGCCAGCTCACTGTTAATTCATCACTGCTAAGGTGAATCCTCAATTTTATGACTGATGCATTTTTCAACCCTATCGGGAAATAAACCTTATCAATAAATAAACACACTACCGAGTTAAGGTATTATACGATGCTTATATAGCCTTTAGAAATGCACCCGCTTCATTCTGCTCTCTCGGGTTAAATAGTTTGAGGTGAGCTACTGATAGCTAGTCAATACTGGCACAATAAAACAAACAACTAAAATAAAATAATATGGAAATAACTTAGTAATATTAAGTTTTCCCTATCATCAACAACAATAACGAGAATATTATTTCAAAAAGGATTAAAGTTCTGCTTACCGGCTTCAGTGACCACATGGTCTAGCGGTAGAGTAGACTGCCGATGACGGGGAGATCGAGGTTCGAATATCGGTCGGGTATACTGAGGGTAGTTTTTTCCAAAATGGTTTCCCACTCTCCCTTCATGCAAATGAGAATAAACTTCATATAAATAAACCCCCTAAACCCCAAAACATCAGCGTAACTAGTAGGTGTATAACCTGGACGGATAGTAAGACGCCATGCTAAAAAAGAAATTATCTTTCTTTGAGCTGACATTATTTCAAAACAATGAAAAGGAAAATTTAAAAACCAAACATAACAGCTTATTAATGTGCAGCGTTAACACTATTATATGAACATTTTGGTCTGAGTAATTTTGTTGCTTTTAAAAATAGGTAGCCTAGTTAAAGTTGATAAATGAATTGAACGATCATACTCATGATGTTATTAAATTTTGTATTATTTATTTTTTGCTCTCAAATACATTTAATATAATACACTATTGGTAGGCCTAGTGATTTATTGACCGTCCCCTTCGTAGAAAGGTTAGTGCACCTGGTTCCAGAACACAAGGGTCCCTGACTCAATTCCTAACTGGTACTATGGGTGATTTTCACAAAAGTGTAATTATTCCAACGGTTTGGTTGATTATACTTAAGACAGGTTAAGAGTTTTCACTGGCTCCACACCCTCATGACACTATAACCATCATCTCATCTCATCGGGACATGGAAAGAGACTCCACGGAAAGTATGTACAATTAGCACATTCAGGCGTCCCCTGCGAGAAGGTACATTAGTACTAATCTTTCCACAAATTGGGTTACGAGTGATGTATCCCAGACATGCATTTATTGAGGGAGGTTTGGCCAGTACGCATAGTCTAAGAGTACACAGTGCCATTTCTACAAAGTTGGTAATACTTGGCGGGAAACTTGTAATGGCCAGTTATTGTGCAACGAGGTGTGGCTATAGTGATAGTTTCGTAGACAGTTTTACTCGTAATCTGAAGATTTTATAGATAATTAACCATTTTTCATACTTTTTTGTTATATTTTGGCCTTAAAACTCAAGGAATTAGTGAACGCTATAAGGAGTCTTACTTTCTACAGTAACATTTTTGTGGGTGTCCCCTGTAACCTCTGCAACATCTTCTCATATAGTGGCTGGTAATAGCATCTACCAGTTCGCACGAACTCTTATCCGCATTATCTGTGTATTCTTACCCGACTAAATGCTATTGCCATTCTTGTCATTACAATTCTTCCTAAATCTTGATTTATATCAACAATATAGGGTCTAAAAACATTTCGCACCGACTCTGGTCACTTTCCGTGAGCAAGAGGGCAGTGGCCAGTGATTATCAAAGTTTACAAGTCATAAGTCATGCTCCCCTGAAGGGGCACGAGATCAAATTCTAAAACGTACTGAGCAATTGGCAACACCGTGTTGTTTTCTGGTAATCAACATGATTCCCCTACAGGTGCCTACTTCATTACAATATTAGGGGATCAAGTCAGCTCTAAAGTAGATGCTTCAGCGCAGCTTCCACCATGTCCCCCTTTTCAAACTAATAAAGAGGTTGGATTAGTTCTTGCGTAACCAACCAAGTACTTTTACAGGTTCACTCATTCAGCAACGCCCCACGCCGATCTCAGAGCTCTAACCTATACCAAAAGGTACCTCAATGGGAGGAGGGGGGGGTCACAAAAATCAGAAATAATGTCATCAACCCTGGTTAAGAACAGTTGCAAATAGATAAAGAGAGATAATGAAGAAATGAAACGTATGCGAGAAGAAAGAAGGAGATAACTGGAAGATAAGACGAAAGGAAAAGTTGTGCCAGTAAGATGAAAACTAAATAGTGAGTATGAATATGAGAAACAGTGGGCCTTACATATGTGGCCACAGTTGATGACAAGAGTCGCGTACACCTGGCCGATACACTTTGTACTCTTGCACACCTAATCGTTCAAGAGTATTCAGAGTACAGTTTTGTAATAAAAAAATTATTTATACCTATTTCAAAAACTTTAGTCATACAGTGTATGCATTTTAAAGGAGCTGATATGTTGGAGTAATTGTTTAAATAGTATGTTTTTAATTTTAGAATAAAAGTTTAAAGTTACGGCCGTTTTTATTTTAGGGGCATACTCTTAGCCGAAACTAACTGTATATGTTTATTTATTTAGTGTGAGCTATGATTGTTGATAACAAATATTCATGTAAGTCTGTGTTACAATCATGTGATTAAAGTCACGTCATTACTCTGCCAATTAACAGTTTAGATTTGAAACTTTTGTTGTTTAGGTTAAATTTAAAAACTAGCCCAGCTTTTAAAAAATTATACTGTTGTATCATTGTATCAGAAAAGTTATTGTGAAAAAACTTGAATTAGAAATTATAATGCTGTTGGACAGGTTTCAATGTATATGAAAACCTTCTAATGAGAGATTTGTTATTTGTATAAAAGATAAACATTCTGGAATTATGGGAGAATAAATACAGCTACCATACGAGGTAATAAAATGATCAGGGCGAATTAGAAGCACATATGTAATTCCACCTTTAATGTTTTGGATTTAATGTTTGGTCTCTCAAACACATCATCACACGAATTTGGTTGAGTAAGAAAACCTAAACAGAGTGAGAACACTTATTATATTCACTGGCTGTTAAATAAGTTGAACACTTTGACCACACTCAAGAATAACCTAAATTATAATCGAGTTTCAAGTCAAACACTGTGTAAGCATTTAAGTTTTTAAATGTGTTAGAATAAATTAACAAGATTTTATCGTTATATTCTAGGTATACTAAATTATTTTTTTTAAAACATGTTTTGGACACAATCAAAACATTAACCAGGTACAGGATATCTTGTTAATAATATGCTATGTTCTTATTTTCTCTACAGTCTTAAGATTTAGCTTTGAATTTCAAGTGTAAATATCTCCCATAGTTTCTTCTTGGAATTTAAGTTGATATATTTCCTTGGTGATCAAGTTATATAGAACAAAGATTAATACTATATTCATAAAGAATATATTAACCGTTGTTCAAGTGGTTTAAAGCGTCAGTCTCTCAACATACGTATATATATATATATATATATATATATATATATATA
>CABFVZ010000079.1:623699-652019 GCA_902151445.1 Timema monikensis | reverse complement strand
TATTATTATTATTATTAGCACCGCGTCTTACTACCCATTCGGGTTATACGCACTTACGCTAATGTGTAATGGTAGGGTGATTGTGAGATGAAATGAAGGACCTACAGTTTAACGTGGAATCCGAACCACGGTGGAGGCCTGGCATTCCCCACATTCACAAGATGTCTTGTCAGAGGTGAAGGAAGGGTTTGGTAATCAGGTAAATCTGTGCCGGGACCGAGGATTTAACCCCGGCTGCCAGAACAGAAATCTGACACCTTACCCCTAGACCACCAGGTCACCTTTGGCTCACAGATGATCGTGGGATCGATTTCCGGAGAAAGCACTTAAGTACATTTAACTGTCTTCTAAATCTTTGTCAAACTAGACAATTGTAGTGATATAACTACTATATTATCATTTTATATTAGTTGATTGAGTTCATTTCATACACAAAAATCAGCACACAATTTATAAACTAACAGTACACCTCAAACTACACAGCAACCCTCAGCTTATGTTTATCTAATAATTGGATACCAGAACGAATCTTCAGGCTACATAAATAATAAATATACTTGTCAACGTCAGTCTGGATCGAACCTAGATCCCCAGACTCGTGGTTAACCACTGCAACCACAGAGACAAGTTATCTATACACACATGTCGCTAATGATTTGAGTCGCTTTGTACTCCATACCAATGTGAGGCGAAGATTGTGTCATTACACCGAGCGATCGACCAATGCAGTGTAGGAGGGAGTGGCCTCTGTTTGACTCGCCCGCCGCATGACAAGTGGCGGCGCTAGCGTCAAACACGAGAAGTTTCGATGTGCTACCCCCGCTGACCGCCGCGCTGCGCCAGTGTAGAGCAGGAGACTAGTAGAGGATTTAACAGACGCCTGTCTATTCAGATGTCTAGGAAAACGCATCTTTAGTCTCTAGTCAATGCGCGAGTATTAAATTTGGACAAAATTATATGTATATTCATAAGAGTGTAAGTAAATAGATGTGCACAAAATGTTATATGCATGTGTGGATACATAACCAGAAACGAAATAAATAAAACATAGGTGCACACACATCCCGTTAGGCACACATTGACGTTATTATAACATCAACTCTTACTACTATTAATACTAATAACACAAAAGGAAATTTCTCATAGGTATTGCAGAATTTGATAATGACGTTCTATACTCATATTTAGAATGTTTCTGGAAAAATTCTATGATGCCCGTGGAAATATTCTAGAGATGTTGAGTTAAGCATAAATAAATCCACTATACGTGTATGTCTAGGGAAGCTATATTGTGTAGAATATGTGTAAAAGATTAACCTAAATGTAGCTATTGAAGCAGTTTTGTATTTAATTTGGTCAACAATTCTTACTTTCTCGCTATCTCATAGGTAGAGAAAGTATGGTGATCATAAAAAAAAATTGAACTCGAGATTTTGATGAATCTCGACGTTTCATGAACCCCCGAATCTTAAAAAGTGGTTTTTGAATTACCGTCTGTCTATCTGTCTGTCTGTCTGTACCTCCAACTAGAGCTTAAACTGTTTTACCGATCAAGCTAAAACTTGGTATCTTGAGTTTTTATAGGGTTGCCACGAGGGGTTTTGGAATTGAATATCTAATCCTAATATTAAGGGTAGTTTACTGAAGGGTGAAAAAAGAAAATATCGATTTTCTCAAAATCGGCTCTGACGGTTTTGATTAAATTTCATTTAAAAACATTGATAAATATTTCAAACGAAATTACTACACTCAATATTTCGGCAAAATGACTTTAAGGGCTCCGATTTCATGTGTAAATTCTCATTTTTTACCATATCTCCGAAACTATTTTAGATATGAAATTACTTATCATTGCAAATATGCAAAGCTATTTATGATACAAATATTTTATTTGAAACATAATTTTATAAAACCAATAACTTTCAAGCCATACGCAAAATAAATAAATATATATATATTAACTCTTCGGAAACAAAAGGTAAAGAAAGTATTGCGACCGTAAAAAAAAATCCAAACTTGAAATGTTGATGGATGTAGACGTCTCATGACCCCGAACCTCATAAAGTGGTATTTGCAATGCCGTCTGTTTAGACTTAAAATTAAGAGTAGTTTAAGCAAATGGCAAAGTGCGAAAATAGAAAAAATCGATTTTATCAAAATCAACTCTAACGATTTAGATTAAAATTCGTATCTAGGCGTTGATTAAGATTATAAATAAACTGGCTATTTTCATTTTCCTATGAAAATGACCTTAAGGGTACTTTACAGAAGCTGAAATTTCCGTATCTCTTCAACTATTTGAGATACTAAATAACTTACTGCAAAATTTTAGTACTATTAAAATTAAAAAACTTTTATTTGAAATATATTTTTACCAAACCAACAGTTTCTGAGATATTCACAAATTAACTAATACAATTTTGTGAGCTTTAGTTGTAAGGAGTTAGGTACCACTTAAGTTTTAACGCAATAATTCTCCAATGCCATAGAGTAATTAGATATAAGTAAGTCTTTCAAAAAGTTTATGTTATTTTTCCTTAAACCTCTTAGGAGAAATGTTTCAACAACAATTATCTATCTCCAATTTAGTCTCAATTGTCAATATTTATATTTTTTATTGGTCAAAATTTATAAATGAGGAATTTATTGGCAATGTGATGACCTGAAGATGAGTAACACCTAATAAAACATCAAAATTCTTTACCGGAAGTCGAAATTTTAATACAAAATGTTGATCCTAGTGGATCCAATGTAGATCTTTTTTATTGGTCCAAACATACAAATGAGGATATTAATTCTTTAAAAATAAAATTTTTAAATTTAAAATCTTGACTAAAGAAATGTTTACATAAATATAGTGCAATTTATACTTGGGTTTTGCTAGTGTATATTATTTCTTTCCACATATTATAATACGAGTTTTGAGTAAAGATCTCCATTTTTAAACAATCGAGCGAGAAGGTCCGTGAGGAGCTCAGTACCATTTTTTTTTAAATAAACCTCGTAAAAATACGGGACTTATCTCAAGCTTCCTTTCATACTACTGGGTTTCTGCCTATGTACTAGATACGTTCATATGTAAGGGGTGTGGAAGGTTATAGTTAGAGGACGTGTACCTCCATTTACGTGGAGAGAGAGTGGAAAAACATTCAGGAAAACCACCCTCAGTACACACAGCCGGGATCTAACTCTGATCTCCTATTCTTCTGCAGTCTAATTTATTGCGAGAGTAACGCTTTAGACCATGCGGCCATCGAAACCATAAACACTTCTACATTAGGTCATAGTATGTTTGTATGTCTCATGCTATGTTTATCCGTATGCTCATCCGCACGGATCGGATTTTAATCTCCCTCCGGGAATCATGATTGGAATTGCTCGACGTCCGATGTGTGCGATGCGGATAGGTGAACGCACTCTCATTCAAATATAATGTGAAGAATACTAAAATCAAATGCATGCGATGCGGACCGGTGGACGCTTACCTCAAGAGGGTATTCAATAAAAAAATAAATTAAAAAAACCGCTTATTTTGACCACTTTTTTTTCGTCGCGGATTCAAAAAGTTTCAAATAGTTTTACATGATGGTTTATATGGCACATCCAGGACGGGGAGATCGAGGTTCGAATCTCGGTCGGGTGAACTGGGGGTGGTTTTTCCTAAATGTTTTTCCACTCTACCTCCACGCAAATGCGGGTTCACTTCCTCTAATACAACCTTCCCAATTCCTAATCCATTAACGTAATTAGTACTTAAAGTACCGAACGGGTAGTAAGACGTGGTGCTAAATATATTATATATTATATATGGCATATCAATAAAGTCCTCACCCGCATCGGTAGTCAAATGAACTAATCCACCACTCTCGCAAGACTGGTTGATCGGGGACGGGAAGATCGAGATTCTAATTCCGGTCGAGAGTTTTGAGGGTTTATTTCCCCCTATATGGCTTCCTTCTCTCCATTTCTTAAGTAACATCTTCCTCGTCTTCACTCAATAAGTATAAATCTGCGAAAAACCCAAACGATTAATGAAACGCAGTGCATAGTATTTATTTTAACGTCGATTTGTCTTAAAATACTGTGTTACTAAACAAACGATTTGAACGACAATTTTGGGTGACGATTGAAATCAGCAGCGAGTGAAAATATTTAACAAAACCAAACGTACACCACACCTTTTTTCCTTTTTTTTTTGTGTGTGTGTGTGTAGAGAAACGATTTTTACAACAATATTTTATAGATTAGCTATACATAAAACACTATTTAGTTGCTAATATATTTTTATGTAGTATTTCTATCTTGATGAGAAATGGGATTTTTTTTAGATTTAATCGACAAAACCTAAAATTAGAATAAGACTGAAAAATGAATTTAACCCATAAATATATAGTATAGCTCAATCAAACTAAAATTTCATGAAGAACATGATGTATTGTAGTAAGGAAACGTATTTATATTATAAAAGTAGAATTCAATATAAAATTACAATGATGGTAGTTGAAATTAAAGTTGAAATAATGATTATAATAACAATATTAATGTATTATACATACATACATTAATATTGTTATTATAATCATTATTTCAACTTTAATTTCAACTACCATCATTGTAATTTTATATTGAATTCTACTTTTATAATATAAACTAAAATTTATCAAAGGAGTTTCTAACTCGAAGAGAAATGACTTATTTTAACCAATAAAAGCATATCTTTGAAAGTAATGGTCCCATAAAAAGCTTCAAAAATATCTTTTAAACGTAAAATCACCCAGAGATCAATGAAAAAAATTATTAAATAATATTTTTTTGTTAAAAAAATAAGAAATGTTATGAGAATACGATTGGGATGTCAATAATTATTTTAAATATGGTTATTTTTTGATAATAGAAAAAGTGAATGAAAAAATACCGGGATCAGTTCGTTGAGATTTACGACCTGTGAAGTGTTTACAACTAATTCAACGTTTAACTGCACAGGGCAAACGTATTTTACGTTTATTGACATCTAGATGAAGTTCAATTGAATCAAGGTTATATATATATATATATTATATATATATATATATATATATATATAGCAATATATATTTATAGCCATATATATAGCCTTGATTCAATTGAACACCAAAATTAGGATATATATATATATCCTAATTTTGGTTGTTTAAACAGTTTACAAAATTCAAACATTTGTTTTGCAGTCAACATTTTAATATATTATTTGTGGTATTTCATAGGACTTGATAATATCTATCAAAAATGAGAACTGCTGATAACATGACTTTATGTATGAATATATTACAATTAGTTTAGTAACTTTATTAACTACCAGATACTGTTCTTCCTACCCAAATCGGGCTATACCTGTAGATATGTCTCAGTCTGAAATTTCTATGTGGGTGTAAGATTAATTTAAGCACTCTAGCTATTTTTTATTGAAGCACCAAAACAAGAATTCACACTTAAAGGAACTACACTAAAGCGTGGTGTTAGGATTGTACAAAAGATTAGTGGGAGTTCTATGGTGCTATGGTGCTAACAGGGCTGGGGTGCAAGGCTCCCCAAGCTTTGGAATGAAGGGTGGTTTGGGGGGTACCACAGAATAATTTTGAGCATCGGCTATTCAAAGAGGATTTTTACGATAATATACGAACACAAAACTAAAAATGATATCATACAGATTTGAGATCCCTTCAACCTTAGGTTTAAAGTATGCCAATAAAAGTGGCATAAGATAGTTTAAAAAAATACCATTCAAAATATTATTCTTGATACACTCAGTACATACTAACTAATGCATTTAATACTATTATTAGTAAATTACCACAAATTATATTTAACAGACAATCCCACTCCATTTTCGCCGGCAAAAATGTGGAGAGATGATGGGAACCAAATGAAAAATTTAAAGGGAAGGCATTCCTTCTAAACCGCACCCGAACGTACTACTTCCTCCCCCGCGTCTTACTATCGGGTCCAAGATTTATGAGTTTTAAACTAAGATAACGGGGTGGGGTTAGAGAAGGTATAGTTTAGAGAAAATATACCTTTATTTACATGGGAGGATAATGGGAAAACATTTAAGTAAAAACCAACTTCAACATGCTTGACTAGGATTCAAACTTTGACTTACCCATCCCCGACAAACCAGACTAGGTCAGCCCGACATTTGGTGTGCGTGAGCACTATCGTAGTTGACTACACTAATGCTGTGTGCAAACAGACTATACACCCGAGATAACTGTTGTATAAGACCCCATTCATTCTAAACGAGCTGTACAAACGTGTCAGGCGGAATCATCAATGAAAATATATATTTCTCCTATCCTCTTTTACTATCTGAAGTAATAAAACAGCCCAAATGGTCGTAGAAAAGATCAAAGGGTCATCCTTGCAATAATTCGCCTGTGTTTATTTTGTTGGTTTGTATCACGGTTGTTTTATTGGTCTTGTGTTCGGAGTCGAGGCCCACACATGAACGTGTGCGATAGCACTTAGGTCCCACAGCCCCATGCAAATGAGGGCCCGGCCAGCACACGACATAGTATTGTGTGTTTTTTATATCGGGCTTGTTACTACAAGGCATGGGCGGGTTATATACTTTACTATTTGGAAATGTTATTTCACTAAAGATTGAAGAAACAGTTTCACAGACAAATTTATCACTAATCTAACTAATAATTCTTTAGTGGAAGTTTCATCTAAAGAAGTTTCAGCTAAAGAACTTCCTGGTCCGTCAACGCATCATGTCAATTTCCCAATAAGAGCTCTTTGAGTTTTTAAAGGTTATCCAAAGATTTATATCTTCTAGTTCATCATCTTCAATATATAATCTTTAATTTAAAAACAAAATTAGGTGAGTATAGGAGCCATCGGACTCGTTTTCTTAAATTACAGCTTCACTGTTAAAAAAAATGTGAGCTCTGATAAAATAATCTTGAAAGTAGATATTTCTATTAAAAAAATTGTTTTGGTAAACTCTAGAGATTGCTGTAGAAAGAGAGTGTCGTTTTTTTAAATGACGGCTTCGCTTTAAATACTATTGAAATTTTAAATTTTATAACATATCCTCTGTATATAAGCTTTAATTTTTTAAATATAAAATATGAAAGTTTGTTATGTATAAATCCGAATAGCAGTGAAAAGGTCACTTCGTTGTTGTTCTTTAACTTATTTTTTAGCATTTTAAACTTTCCCAAGAATAATTTGAATTCTTGACAAATATTTTAAATATCATGGATAATTTTTATATAATATGATTTTCAACTTTTTAATTAGGGTAAATATGATTCATTACCTTAAGGTACGGTCCTAAAATTCTCGAGAAAAGGCGGTTTTGCAGTTTTTATATCAAAACAATTTTTTGTCAAAATGAATTAAATATTTATCCAGTACAAACATAAAATTGTACTTTTTTCACTTGGTGATATGAACGGTGCTTGAATAAATATCTTGACCATGAGCATAGCGGCATTATTTAAGAAAGCCAGGCCGCCACCGTGGTTCGGATTCCACGTTAAACTGTAGGTCCTTCATTTCATCTCACAATCACCTTACCATTACACATTAGCGTAAGTGCGTATAACCCGAACGGGTAGTAAGACGCGGTGCTAATAATAATAATAATTTAAGAAACTTTTTAAACTAAGCGAAAAAGTTGTCATTAAGTTCCAGGACACCCCTGACAGATAGTCAATAACTGTTGAGGTCACCATGTGAAGAAAATTAAATTCTATGTTTCTACTGGAGAAATATTTCTATGTTGGCAAAAAATAAATTCTATAAAAACTGTAAAAACTGTAAAACACTGCTCTTAGCTCAGGTTCCCTGCATTCCTACCTTAATTCTACTACCTCATGCTAGATTAAATTAGTTGTCGCTTATAACAGTGACCCGGATTTGGATGACCTAAAAATGATTAAGAAATTACCTATAAATTCTAAAAAAATTACTTTAATTTTTTTTAAACAATCTTAAAAATTGACAAATTATTTGTAATAGATGCACAAGACTAAATCAAACAGCAGTTTACAAATGTAAAATTCATTGAGAAACGTTTAAAACATAACTTTGATATTATGCTCAATATAACATTTATTTTTAGAAGTAGACAGGAATGGGTATTTTACAACCATACGATCAACGTGTGTACATAGCTCATTGCCTACACTATCTTCTCATTGGGACAAATATACATGATGAAAAAGGTTATGTTTGAATGTTTATATAGTATCTATATTTATCGTTAGTGTTTAAGAATATCAAAGTACAAGGTTATGCAACAGCCAAATTCTCCAGCAACGCCGTAAACCTTTAACATGATACTTACTCACACGAACGACTTGAAATGACTCAAAAATGCCTAAATATGACTCTAAAAATACGAAAACCAAGAAAATATGACCATAAATTACAAAATTACAAAAAATTATGAAAAATGAAAGAATAAAATATACATTTCTACAAGGCGAACGTAAACAGATCCTATATAATTATGTTACGAACAAAAAAAAAAAGACTTGTCATCAAAATCCGAGTCCTGATAATAACTAATAGTTTAATCTATAGTATTAATAACATTTTCACTTTCTCGCTACCTTACAGGTAGAAAACATTATTATTGTGATAGTTAAAAATCAAATTCGAGATTTTGATGAAAATCGATGTTTTATGATCCCCAGAATCCGAAAAAGTTGTTTTCGCAATGTTGTATATCTGTGTACCTCGGGCTAGATCTTAAACTATTTTATCGATTTGGTTAAAATTTGGTATTTAAGGCCTACTTTTATTTTATAAAACCAATAGTTTATGAGATATTGGCAAATATATTAATACAATTTCGTGAGCTATAGCTGTAAAGAGATATTAATTAAGTTTTAACGCAATAATTCTCCAATGCCATAGAGCAATTAAATAAGTAAGTCTCTCAAAAAGTTGATATTCTTTTTCCTTTAAACTCTTAGGGGAAATGATTGTACAGCGATGATCTATTTCTATTATTTTAGACTCAATAGTCAATATTTACCTTTTTTATTGGTCTAAATTTATAAATGAGGATTTTAATGGCAATTCAATAACCATAAAATGTGAAACCTCTAATAAAATGTTGAAAATTTTAACCGGAAGTCTAAATTTTAATATGAAATGTTGACCATTGTAAATCCAATAATATTTTTTTTATTGGTCCAAATATAAAAAAGGACATTAATTCTTTAAAAATAAAGTAATAAAATTTAAAACTGGGAGTCAAAAAATGTTTTAACTAAGTATTGCGCAATTTATGCTCAGGTTTTCTAGTTTATGTTATTTCTTTTCACATATATTACGATTTTTGAGTCAATATTTCTGTTTTTAAACAATGGAGCGAGAAATTCTATGCACAGTTCTGTACAATGTATTTAATATATAGGGCCAACCTATTTCTTAATTTAATTTGCATTCTTAAAAATATTTCATTGAATAGCATGCCACCAAGTAGTTAAAAACTTTCACCAGTGCTAGCATGGTCTTAGACATTCGCTTCACATTAGACTAGACTACCAGTGATAGCAAGGTCATGGTATGAATCTCAGCTGGGTGAACTTAGGTTTGTTTTCCTAGTGTAATAATTTATCGTTGTGGTTTCCTCATGATGTTTCTGAGATATGCTCTCTAAACTAACTTCCTAATCTACTCACCTTGGAATTAATTATTTAATAAACATAGCGTTAAGGAGTTTTGGAAGGGAGCGCGATTTAAGGTAATTAGTTCGTGTAGTTTTTATAGAAATAACATTTTTGGCTAAAATAAATTAAATATCGCTCCAGTAGATCAGCCCTTAACTTTAGTTTAATTTTACACACATAGTAATCTCAGCAGTTCTCTAATATTTGCCATGAATATAATGGAATATGGTCAACTATTTTAACTATAATAGAAAGCTATCATCAAATTCCAGGATGTCCATGAAAAATATTCAACAGCTGTTGAAATGACTATTACGTAAATAATACAAATAAATTCAACTATTGAAGCACTATCTTATTTATTGTATAAAAATGTT
The DNA here is from genome assembly GCA_902151445.1 of Timema monikensis. NCBI lineage: Eukaryota > Metazoa > Arthropoda > Insecta > Phasmatodea > Timematidae > Timema > Timema monikensis. The sequence goes on along the minus strand of CABFVZ010000079.1, from coordinate 641,971 downwards.
ATTAAAAATTGATAAAACCTAATATTTAAATAAATATAGTTTGAAAAAATCACATCAAACAAATTTGAAGTTTAGTGTACATACAAGCACGCATTCCAGATACAATTATTCGTTCTATGAGGTAAGTTAAACATACTCTGGTACATGGCCGGCTTTGTGACAGTTTTTCTAATGGACTGGCTACTTAAATACAAGCTCCGCTATAAAATAACCCACTCTCATTTATTGGGTCGTCAGATTCATAACATCACTAAGTTACGACGCATCCTAGATCCTTAATGTCACGCGATTCCTTCAAGAACTTTCCCAAGAGTCCTTTAATTTTTTTTATTAGCTGTATATTAAAAAAAATATCGGATTTATATTCATAACCTATTACGAAGCCTCATTAACATTTGAAACAGCTTAATTTTAAAGTGACTGTCATGAATAAAACATTCACTTCCAAATAAAATAATCCACGAGTGAGTCCGTGTTGGAATTACATCAGTACTAACAAATTTCAGGCAATAGTGAAATTATAATTTTATGATAAAATAAAATAAGAAGATTTATTTATGTTTGATAGATTCTATCGCTATAAAATTTTAGAAAGTTAGTTAAAAATTAGCATTTCAATCCTAAAAACTTGAAACTTATATAAAATTTGAGGTCACAAATGTGAACATATATATTGAATATCAACTACCATACAAGTAGATATTTATTGTATCTTTCACATACATACTTTAAACTCCCAAATATGAATTTTTATAAGGATATGCAAGCTAAATTTAAGTAGTTTAACTCCATTTATTAAAGCACCTCGGCAAGAATGTACTGAATGAGAATAGAGAATAACTAAAGCAGGGGTTGGTAAAAGTTCGAGCTCGTAGAAAATTTCAGTCTTATCGCGTTAAGAAAAATTTATCGTCACAAAAAGACAAGCTTACCTTTACATTACGTCCCTATTAGTCGAGTAGGGCTAGCAAAAATAGTGGTCCTTGCTAAAATTAATTCAAACAAAAATAAGGTTTTGTTCCTGTTCAACCTTATACCCCCTAGATTAACATACTTAAAATCTACATCTTGGTATTTACGCTCTTGGCCACTGTATTCGAAAATGGCATTCAGCCCAGTCCCATTGGAAGGTTTTCTCAATTTATAGAAAAACCTTACTTCCTACAAAAATAACTTACTGAACCAAAATTAAAGAGTACAAAATTATAAGCATTTAGTTTATTTTGTGGTTTTTCTGTAACCCATAATTTAGCCACAGCTTCAATTTCTGTAAGATTTCTTAATTTATAGTTTTTATATTTTTGTTATTTTTTGAAGTTTTATCACTTTTGATTCGAAAAGTACTATCTCAATGAAACATCTTGTTTGAACAAATTTGTAGAGCATATCTTTTAATACATATCATTGCTTACTTTAGTATATTGCTCAATCTCTGTTATTAAACTGATTACACATTTTCATCATTTTCGTCTATTCAACTTTTAATATTCATTTCAATTCTTATTGTAGTCTTTGTTATTATAAAATTTTAATACAAAAGTTAAGATAGTTAAGATTTCAATCGGAAGGGGGGGGAGGTTTAGGCATGGGAGGGGTAAAAGCAAATGAAACCGTCCCCACCCGCATCACCCCAAATCTTGGAGGGAGGTTATTGTTTTGTTGTGTGGTGCAAGTGTGTCATGTTTATGTAGACATTTAAGTGGATTAACTAAATCTTATATTGAAACATCTTTATTGAAAGTCAGTATTTAGCCCTTTCGATCACTGTGTGTACAGTTGTTGTAATTTTACCCCGGCTACTATCAATAATGTTTTAGTGTTTTTAATATCCCATGTCATGTTGTATTCGATTGTAGACATACAAGCAGTACAGTAGCCTCATGGCTTCTTTGGTGCTGACTGACAGTTCACAGCTGACTTCTGACAGTCAACATTTAGGTGTATACCTAAATTTTGACCGTAAGAAGTGACAGCTGCTAAACCCATGTTTTTGCAGTTCATATGGTTCGACGTAGGGATACATAATTTGATCTGGTAACTTTTCAAAGCCGTCAGAAGTCAGCTGTGAGCTGTCAGTCAACACCAAAGAAGCCATGGGGCTACTGTAGAGATGGCTAGTGCTGCGATCTAGCAATTATTATTGGAACTACTAGGATTATATGTCAATAATACAAGTTTTTAACAAAGAAAATTTATAAGCAAATGGCTAAATCAATAGTCTGAACTATTACACGTAAACTATCACAATATAACATACAGAGCTGAGTGGGTTTTGGTGAATAATTTACTGATATCGATCTCTAAGCTACATACATAATTTTTATATTTGTTTCATTTTTTGTTTAATTGGAAGTAAATTCAATTTAACTACTGTGTATAGCTGTGTACTTTATTTCAACTTAGTGTCGTTAGTATAAATTGATTGGTAAGCATATTATTTGAAATAGACGTCATGACTTCACTGAGAAAGAAGATATATTATTCCCGTTTCTCACTAAAGGGGTGGAAGCAGTAGGTATTATTGTTACAAAAATGATTAATAAAACAAACAAATAAGTTAGTAAACAGCTGATTATTTGAAAGTACAATAGTTTTTTTTTATTTTTAAAATAAATTGTTATTTTATAGTTTAAGAGTTGTGAAAGATATATAATACCTATAAATAGGGTCTAGGCCTATTATCTATGTATGAAAATACTTTCAAACTATTGGCTTTATTTTACTTTATTGTTAAAATATACTAAAACTCTAAATATAAAGTTATATTAATGAAAAAATCCACTGTCCCAACGGTAACAGGTTTCTCCTCGATGTATTTTTTTTTATTATAATGTACAGTAAAATTTCTAGCTCAAAGTTATTTTCTAAAAATAGACAAGTGATTTCATACTATGATGTTTTTCTTAGGCTCTATAGGGGAATTGATGACTGATTCTGGCCTAGAAGAATTGTTACAAGTTGTATATGCCTAGAACACAATACCTAACATATTGTCAGGCAGAGCCTATTCAAGAGCAATACGAGGCCATATGTAGTATCTGCTGCTCTTCAAACACTACTAATTTATGATGTTTTAGATTTTAGTCCAACCTGTGAGTCACATTCAAATAATTTTCTAGCTGATAAAGATGAAAGGATAGAAAATGAAATTACGCTCGACCGTGGGTCACAATCAAGTGTTTTGCTAAATGATACAGATGAAGCAGTGGAAACGGTGATTAGTCAAAACAGAGAGTCACCTAGTCAAATTAGTGAATACAATTTAGATGATTTTCTAAATTACGCTGATCAAGCAGTGGAAGTTGTTGATATTTCTCAGAAAAATTTAATTAACTCAATTCAGCTATTTGATAATGTTTTCTAAATTAAGATTTCAATTGATGATGCAGTTAAATCACCAGTCCTGAAAGAGCTTTCTGCAAACCTGGTCAACATAAAGGCTAAATTCTGCAGTGAAAGTCGTGCTGGTCGTTATGGTGAATGTACTTAAAAACGGTCGAGATTTCAAAAGACTTCATTTGGGCAGAAATGATAGGGAATTTTGAAATGCAATTGAACATATGTTGCCGTTTTTTTGTAAGATATGGACATAACAACTATGCAAAATGTGCAAGAGTATGTGTACAACAATGAGAGACTTGAAAAATAAGCATCCCCATGTTTATGAAAAGTTTACTGAAGTTCATTTCACAGTAAGAAGGTATGACAGACAATGGGCAGGTTTCTGGAGCGATATGATTATCGAGCAGACACTTATGAAGTCAGCAAAAGGTTGAGCTGGAATAACACATGGAGTTGGAATGACAGACAGTCAGTGTACTTCATGTATCCTGAGTTTCTCTGCTTGTAGTGGTGTAATTATGGCCATGAACTCTCTAATTAACAGTTACCGATTTGATGAGCAGAAACATGTGGACCTACAGTCACCGACTTGTTGAGACATGCGGACTTGTCAATAACAAGAATGTCACGGGATTTAATATATTCCATAAATAATTATATCAGAGTTTATTAAACTTCACAACCCTTTTCAGAGAGCTCTTTCTCAATTCACTAATAAAGTAAATGGTCTAACGGATGGTGAATGTAAGGTGACGGCCGATTAAGTTGAAACATTTGGCGCCAGTTAATTATGACAGGAGTGGATGGAAAATCTTTCTGCGGTGTGAATATGAAAAAAGAAAATCAAACTGTCAGGATGAAGGTGTAAAATGTGATACTCAGATGCACTTTATCACTATGACTGCAAATTTGTACTTTCAGATATTCCACTAGATGATATTATATCAGCAAGATTAAAAGTCTTAGTGCTTGTGTATGGAGGGGATCCAGCTAAAGACTCATTATATTCACTGAAGCACACTTTATACTTAAAGAAAATCTTCTTAGCAAAGAACGAGTTTGAAATTTCCCGTCTATCCCCCAGTGAAAACCCAGCAAAATAACACTTACTCCGAGTTTATTATTAGTGTATTATCTGGAAAACACTGGATTGTAATGCAGTAAATGCCCAAAATTGTGGATGGCTGAATGTTGGTTTCAAGCTCCAACCTGTGACAACTGAACTTGGACTAGCGCCAGAATCATTACTTACATGCAAGACAGATGGAGTGCGATTGGATACATGTTCCGGGAATTGCAAATGCCGAAAATATGAAATTGCATGTAGTGAAATTTGCACCAACTGCAGTGGAAAGAATTGTAGTAATGTACCACCTCCAAAAATATAATTTACATATTTTTATTCTTAATCAAATCTTAATCTAGTAACTTTTTGTTATAACATCTCCCATAATTATTTAAGACTTTAGCCTAAAATTATTTCAAGAAAGATTTAGTATCAACATAATTCCTTGTCATTTCCTATTGGGGGACTTCCACATGAACTCATGTAAACTAGGCCACCTTTCTCCATACCCTTCCTAAGAAAATCTGGGTACAGCCCTGGTGTATATATTTGAAAATAATAAATATTATTTTCTTACTAAGTAGATAATGTGTCTGAAGGGAATCACAGATATTGTTAAATATACCCTTTAATTGTTTAACTTTATAACATTAAAAACGTACCTATTGATTTTATAGTTATATAAATTATTCTTCTAAATAAAAAAGTGTTCAAAATAGTGGACGTATTTGACGAGTGTTAAATATGCAAGTTGACAGCGATACTCGGACCGATATATACTTGCGGTGTTCCATTTTCAGGCGGCATCGAGGGTACAAGAGATGGCGCTATTCATCACGGTCAATTAGTGGAAACAATTTTTTCCAGAAGCACAGGTGCTTCCCCCACTAAAAACATCTACATTCCCCCGTCCCTCTTGTTTCCTCGGCGATCCCACTTTCTCTTAGCCAAGTTATTTTTCACTAAACCTTTAAAACCTTATCAATAGTCCAATGTCAGTTTTAAAATTAGAATGAACAAAAGTCGAAGTCTAAAAAGTTCTTAATTCCAAGAATATGACCAAAAATAAAAGTTTTGCTCTGTGGAAAAATAAAACAATAATAAGCAGTCAATTATTTAATTTGAAAGTCATGATAACAATTAAAATAATCGGTTGGTCGATGAAGCGGGATTTTCATCGTTAATTATATCGTTCAATATGACATATTAAACTTTGGTAAGGATTTTGTAATTATAATTATTCGTGAAGCTATACAATTGTAGTATTGATTATTACGATACTTATCATGTCGAGCATTTTAATTAAATAATTTAGAGACATGTCAAACAAGACCAATTGTATGGTATTAACTAATTATGTATTTATCTTTTCGAACAAATATACAGTAGATAAATATAATTTATAATAAAAAAATATTGATTGAACTGTATAGTCAATTTCGTAATTACCATTTTCTGACAATTATATTGATTTGATTTTTTATTTGAACTATACATGTTATTAAAATTATTTACATTTCCAAATTAATTTTCTTAACTATATTAATATTATTGTTTATAACATTACATGCAATATAATAATATAACATTAGAGTTCTATCAAGCAATTAAAATGAATCTGACAAAACGTCTAACAAACGTCAGACAAACTTTCTCTCCGAAACTTCCGTCTCTCTTGCCCTTTTCCTTGAGTTTAAGAACCCACTGACGCATCACGTAAATGCTTTTTACTTTTTAGAAAGGATTATGAAACTAAATCGTAAAAAATATTTTTGGTGGCCTCTGTTTTAGCCTGTCTTTATCCTCTCCAAAAACTTTGACTGATGAGGCATGAAGTAACACTCATAAAAAAGGATGTTTATAAACTTAACGATGATTTAAAAATTAGGGTTTATGTGGGCATATGAATATTAAGTTTTGTTTTTCACTACTGTCGAAAGAAATACGGTTTGATTAGGATAGTATTCCTTTTCCCAAACGTTTCCATTTGTGAATTATGTTTTGACTTTTGGCAGCGCCTTTACAAGAACCAAAGCTCCCTTCAAAACATATTAACGATACCGCCATATCCATAAACATTCATGCCAGTACTTTAAGGATGGTACTTACTAACTGTACTTTGTAGGCTTCTATTAACATGACCAAAATATTTTATATTTCATTTATAAATAGCTTTATAAATATTCGTAGGTAGAGAAAACAAAAAATTAACATATCATAAATACAATAAAAAATGTTTATGCTGAATACATTTGCATAAATTAGAGTCATAAAGCTGATCTGTCTGTTTGGTGCACCCGATCCTACTACCCATCAAGATATACACGTTACACCAACGCTGTAGATATTAATAAGGTAAAATTTAGAGGAAATATAGTGGCATTTGCGTGAGGTGAAAAAGAAAACCATTTAGGAGAAAAAACCCTTATGACGCCCGGCCAGGAATGGAACCCCATCACTTGAAAATCAAAGAAGACACCTTTTTCTACGTGCCCATCGATGCGGGTGTTTGTGTATTAGCAAATTTGTTATGTAGGCACTATGTAAACGTTTCTACCAGGAACAATATTGCATTATAAAAATTATAAAAGGCATTCAACAATTTGTACAACTTTTTAATCTATTATAAATTGCGTTTAGCTATACCAACCTTGAAAGTAAAGTCTATATTATTATTATTATTATTATTATTATTATTATTATTATTATTATTATTATTGTTATTATTGTTATTTAGGTGTTTAAAGTGAAATCTCTAAATACCATGTTGTGTAAAAAACACGGTTAGAAAATATAACTTAGCTTTGGCCAGATTACCTGGCACTAAACTGCCATCAACGAAAAATCTAGCATGTGTCATACATGAGTAACAGAACAAACCTGTACTTTCACAATAATATATACTAATTTAAGGATCAAAACCGAGACATTTAACCTTTTGACTGACCTTTTAATTAGTCAGTCAAGCCTACGAGATGATAGCAATAGAAATATTGATTTATTTTAACTAAAATATCAATGTGTATATTTGAAGAAAAAAGTTATAGTTACTAAAATCTAATGAAAAGCTGCACAATTAAGAGTAAACGAACAGTAATTATTATATAAAAACTGCTTTAGCACACACTTCAACGTTTTTCTTGGAAGGACGATTACAGTAGTTTGACCTACTGTTTCTATTGACATATTAAGCCACGTATATAGTTAAAAAAAAGACTAACCGCATTACAGGATACTAAAAGAGATTCGCGTTATTACGATGTAGAACATTCTTTCTATTTTTGTTGTTTAGTAGGCCTATTTCATTAAACACAGAGATATTGGGGGTATCGAATTCCTCTACGAAAATAAGAATTCCTATATCAAAAGTTTATTTCCCCCATGATACGCCAAGGAAGCGAGTATAAGCAGTCAGATTGCAATAGCCTAGTTCCTTAACGTTTATATTGGATGGGGCAGGAGGGAGTTAGGATTAACCCCTCTCCTTTGCACGAAAGTCTACGGGAATAGGAGGAGCTTTGCACAGGAAATTAAAAAATTGAATAAGAACAAAATTCATTAACGCGTGAATGTTAGGTTAAGTTAGGTTAGGTAAGAACCATTATTATTATTATTACTATCATTATTATAGACCTTATTATTTATGTCAGGTTTGAAAGTTAGGTTTGTACTAGGCTATTGCACTTGAACTTCTTATAATCCCTTCCTTGTGTTGCTGTGGAGGAACTCGGCTATGGAATTAAGATACATTTTTTTAGAATAGGAGATTAAACTAGGTCTCTTTGAAGAACTCCACCGCGCCCATGTATATAGTACAAAATATATATATATATATATAATAAAAACTATTTATATATACATTTTTGATATTTAAGGTTTAGGTTTTTAATTTTAACAACATTATATAACTAAAGATCGAAATAAAATATATAATTAGGGTTACCTAGATTCTACACTTATAATATATTATACCGAGAGTGTCCTTAGCACCGGACGTGAACGTTGGTAAGTACCCTGCATCGACTTATAATAACGGCTCAACCGGAGTCCCTGGACATATTTGCCATCTACCGGATATCGAGTTATACCGCTGGATAAGGAACACAAAATACGGCCACACCCGTACTTGAATTACATCCTGCATGTCTGCAAAACTAATTAATGGTTAAAGTAGCACAATTTATTTATTCCCACGTCTCGCTTGGAATCTATCAATTTATTTTCTCCCTTTGCCACTTCTTTTGCTACTGGGTTTTAATTTAATGTAATTGATATCTCTACACAGCACGCTGAATCTACAAGCGAAATCACAAAGTAGATTCTACATTAAAAGAAAAACAAGGATCCGATGTCATTAATGTTGCAAATAACAAAGATGTGTTGTAATATTCATCCCGCTTTTCAAAGATTGCAAATAAATTATAGTTTATCGATTTGATGACGTCCAATTAATCTCCGGTAAGGCGGTCCTTAAAAGGTGGCGTCTTGAAATTCCCCGTGGCAATTACACCAAGACTGCGTGGATACAAAGAGTTAAGTCGACTACAAGAGATTTGCGTCAATTAAGGGAAATAAATAACTGTCAATTTAGACTTTAACTTCAAATATAAATTCACTGAGTGTACCGTTAAATCAATAAGTAATGAAACATGTAATTCATTTTGGAATGAGAATAATGAAAGAAAGAACTTAATAACGTGATTTACAGACTTAGTTGGTGACAAACAATATCCCAAAATTAAATACAGTCACACCTCCATGACTATATAAAAATAAATGGTTCCATAAAATTCGATATATAGAAATTGTATGTATAGAAACGATCTTTTTTATACATAATATTGGGTAGTCTATTGTATTTAGAAATATTTCCTAGTCAATACACTCGTTATAAGTGAATATGAATCACATTGTACAAGCTATGTTCATAAAGATAGTTATAACATTTATAATCAAACAAGAAATAAATGTGTTAAACATACCTTAAAAAACACGTATCCTATAGAAGTATTCAAAATAGATTTACATTTGTGTGAAAAACTTTCTAATGTCTTTTTGCACAGTAAATTTCGATGAGGATTCATCATATGTGTTCACACTTATTAAGTCCGTGAAATACATCGTCAGAAACATTTTCAGCGAATTGAAGATCCCGACGTATTGTACTAAACTCGGCCAAAATTTCTTTTTTAGAAGTCTTAGGGGTCTGAACTAGATTTATAGAAAAGGAAGTCTACTTGATGAAAGGGTCGAGAAGAGAGTGGAGACAATACCACACCGATAGGCAACCCGTCAACGTCGAAATGAACTAGACCAAAAATTTCCTTTTTCTTCATGCGACATCGCCATTCTATTTTTTATCACTTGTTTTTCTTATAACATCGTAATTACGAGAGGAAAATCTCAAATCATCTTGAAAAAATCCATGCATAGAAACAGTTTTTTTTTTAATTTAATGTCACGGGGATTCACCAAAACTTCGATACATAGATAATTTCGATATACGTAAGTTCGTTATATGGAAGTATCATTGTATGTCAACACTATTTTGTAATTTATTGACTGTGTTTACCTCGCCTATATGGGAAAAAAATATTTTGAGCGTCAATGATATTTAATGTATTTGTGTGCACATGCATTTTATAAAGCGGCAAGAAGCGTAACAGGGTGACCTGGTGGTCTAGGGGTAAGGTGTCGGACTTCTATGCTGGAGCCCAGGGTTCAATCCTTGGTCCCGGCAAAGATTTAACTGATTACCAAACCCTTCCTTCACTTCTGACAAGACGTATATTAATTACAACTTGTGAATGTGAGGAATGCCAGGCTTCCACCGTGGTTCAGATTCCACGTTAAACTGTAGGTCCTACATTTCATCTCACAATCACCTCTACCATTACACATTAGCGTAAGTGCGTATAACCCGAACGGGTAGTAAGACGCAGTGCTAATAATAATAATAATAAGAAGAAGAAGAAGAAGCGTAACGGTATAGCCTGAGGTTTTGGTAGGAAGTCAGTTCTAAAAGATCAAAATCCTACGGTATAGTAGTATTTTGATAGTCAAAATACCCTTCCAGAACCATAGTAGAAAGTCCATTTTGGGAGGCTTTATTATATCCTACCTATAAAAGGATTTTGGTAAGAAATAAGCCCTCCATAATCGGTTTCCTCCAAAAATTAGGGTGGACTAACACATTCGTCCAATGTATATTCATATCGCCATGTAAATAAACTAAAATTTTAGTTTAAAAATATGATTTTATTACATATATTCACAAGCCAAGCCATATGCTCTACAATTATTAGTTGTATAACATAAGGATAGTGCTTTCCAGTCTTAAAATAAATTCAGTAATATTTTCTTGATGTTGGCTACAATTATCTGAATTTGTTATACCCTTTAAACGCTGTCTTGTGTCCTACCCTATGTACCCACGCAATAACAAGACTTCCAAGATTTTTCCAGTTTGGAACAATGACAGGGAATTGAAGAAGCTTATTAACGCTGGGACCCTCCTCGAGTTGTAAAATGAGGGTGAGAGGAAGGGTTGGGGGCTTTTGTTTTCGAGTAGCGCATCTAATTGGCAGGTGGGCGTGGAAGGTGGCCTTTCATTTTTACATTCATTACAGTAGATTTCTATGGTTTCAGAAGTGCTATCCTGGCTGTAGTCTTCTTCCGTTTAGGACATACCTTTGTTCCCATAATCCCAAGACTTGTGAATGTGTGACTCATGGAACCTGATTTTATTTTTATTCTGATGCATTTAATTCGATAGGTATAGTATTAGTCAGTAATAAAGTAAATAGAATAAATATGTGTTTGAGAAACTGAACTATTGATTAATTAATTTTATTTATATTGTAATATATAATAATTATATATTTATTTAGTTAAATACATAATAATTATGTATTTATTTAGTTAAAACTACAGTGGCGTTGCGTTGTGTGTTACCAGGCTAAGCATAACTTGATAATCTGTAGCTATGATACTATACTCACTCTTATTAGGTCCCCATTTGACCGATAATAAATAGGTTCCGCTCTATGCACCTCATATGGGAATGAATGTGTTCTAGTGAGTGATGTGAACATATCATGTAAGTACAGTTTAAATTAACTCTGATTACCCTGGAAATAATATATGACACGATACTTTTTTTTAAAAATAACCCAATTTAGAGTAATTACATTTTGAGTTTAGAGTTGTTTTCTCTCAATAAAACTTCTTGACAGCACGTACGTATGTATATTTAATTTAATTACTCTAAAATGAATTTTTTTTTTAAAGTATTGTGTCATATAGTATAGATATATAATTATATCATAATTTTCTTACGGATGGACATCTAGATTTACTTTCACGTAATCATAGGCCAAGTCGTGTATACAGCTGTAACTTAAATACTATAAATATATATACAATATATACTATCAATACCTATAATATAACACCAATCATCTAATAAAATGCTATCAATGTTGAGTGTCTAACACTTTATCTGAGTCAGTAGAGTGTCATTCTACTGAGCTAAGGGTCCCGGGTTCAATTCCCAACAGGGCCAAAAAGATTATCATTGTTGAAATGTGGGTTTCCTCTGTCACAGTGATGAATTGAAGGTTGGGTATTATGTCATTACTAGATTTAAGTTAATCTATAAGTCGTGTACTGGTTATAATCAGAAGTTCAGAAAGTGCACGTTAAAAACCGCAAATAAATGAAAATAATCAATGTTGAGTACAAATAGTAAATTGTATTATCTAGAAGGCATTCTAAATGTTCAGGAGCCTGGGAGTAATTTCTTACAGTTGTGTGAAGGTCCCAAGATTCTATTACCAAATATATTTCATTTACAATAAATTATAAACTATGCTAAAAATGGGTTATCTATTTCTGGATGCCAATTTTTCCTTTTTAATGTTATTTCAAATTGTTCCTCTTTCGAACTAGAATAAGCAAGGCCTAAACTGTTTCAAAGCTATAGATGGAAATGTATAAGGTACTAATTTCTAAACATATATATTTGATACAAAACCTAGTCTTTTTACTGGTCAATAACAATAAGAGTAATGTTCCATGCCTTTTATAAAAACAAATATGTTTTAGGACTAGACTTAAAAACTAACAAAAATTTGAAGAGTACACCCATAAATTATATAAGTTAATCAACTGTAGCACCAGGAATTCGATATATTATCAAGAGGCAAATAATGATCCTATATTCATGTAGTTAATCTACTTAACTGTACGACCATATGTTTAACATTAGTTTATGTGAGGCTCACGGCAGTCTTCATGTCATCCAAGGCATTATACTTGCATTGTACTTGGTCATCGTTGATGAGTTTGATAGAATTCTAATCCAAAGAGGATGTACTGGTGGTGGTTTTTCAGATGTGATTCATTTCTATAGTTTTCTCTAATAAATTTAAATACATTTCTTCTAAATACTCCCTTTAATAACTTTGAGATATGTCACGTCGTTAAACGTATAAATTAAGAAAGGTTTACCAAAGAAATATACCCTAAATTACTAGAAATAATTATTTTTTAGTGAATCATTAAATTAAATAAAAGATTAATGGCTTGCTCATCGATCTACAATATCAATATTTAAAAATATAATAGGGGATACCGGGGAGGGTTGCAACAGAATAAATCGTATAAAAAATTGTATATATTTATTTTTTATGAACTAAATAAATATAATTTATAGACATATTCGTACATGTGTATCAAAATAAAATTAAAAATGTATGTTTCATGTGGCAGAATTTAAATTGATTTTATTCTATTTTAAACTTGGCATGTGTATGTTTCAACGAACCCTAGATGTTGGGGGCATTGCACCACCAGATGAGGCGATTTGCAACACGCTTTTATAACCATATCTATGATGAAGAAAAGCAACACACACTTAGAAGTACATTTACTCTATTAATTTTTAGTAAGATTCTGACATATAAATGTCAGAATCAAATATATAATAAGGATTCTCTTTAGCATAATGGCAATAAGCCTAACTTTGAGGACACTACACTCAACCCTTTATCCCCCATTTACATTGAAACCATTGTTTCACTTAATTTTTTTTTAATTTTACTATTCAATAAGAGAATGTTTTGTAGTGAGCATTAAGGTCTTCAATTAGTTTCATTATACATGTGTTTACATTCTTTTTTAACCCCCCAATCTTAATTATAATCAAGGGAACTCTGTGTATAGCATGCGTGCACTGTTTCTTATTTGGTTTTTTAGTTTAGTGGTTTGGTGTTTTTGGTGTTTTTGGTGTATGTGAACATAATGGATCTGTAAAAAGTAATGGTAGGTCATAATCCCGATATTAAGATAGGTAGTTTAGTTCATTTTGAAGTGAAAATTGTCCTTATATCATTTAAATTATTGTATGTTACTAAAAATTAGGTCCTTTGAAAAAATCAACATTATTAGAATATAAAAGGATAATACGTTATAATGTTTTAAATTTACTATAGGCTAAAACTTAAAAAAAAAAAAATTAGAGGCGTTAGTAACCACAATAGTTTTATTACACCAGGACAAGTTATAACCAGTGTTTAAAAATTTTGGGTGACTTTCAAAACACCCCCACTAGATTTTAAAATAAAAAAATACTTGACGTTGATCGAAACACTTGAATGAAAATAAAAGACAAACGAGAAAGAGCCACGTTTCTTGTACTCTGCAGATGGTGACACTATTCAAATCCAACAAGTTAAGTCCAGCACGTCGTTTGACTTGGTTTATAATGAAATAAAAAGACGGTTGCAACCTGCCCATGTTGCAACTCACCTCGTTTTATCCCATGTTGAGTAAGACAGCAATACGAGTTTGATACCAGAATAGAGCTTTGTGTAGTGCTCAGAGTTATGGGCTACAAATTCAGGGGGCCCAAGTTCTATCCCCGGCCCCTCCAGATTTTTCTGCGAGATAGTGAGTCTGTAACAGGGTCAACTCAGTCTTGTGTGGACAAATGAGGAGATGTTTGAATGGAAAAGTAGCAGCTACGCTTTAAGAAACTGAAATTAACGCTACTCGGTCATTATAACTCTATTCCAAGCGGACGCTATGGAATTTTTAAGAGATAGAACAATCCGAGCGCTCACTTGCTATTTTGAAATATAAACTACTTAAGAACTATATTTATATTAAACTCTACAAATGAGTGAAAATGTAAAACGCCCCTTATTTTTATACATACGTGTATAAGTTCCCAGACAAATGGGAAGCCAAAATCAACGTTTAAGAATCAAAGGTATTCAAATCTATTGCAGTAGTACAATACTTTATATATTCTTTGTACACATTGTAAAGATAAAAGCTATGAGTTGAGTAAAGGATACTTACCCTGGGAATAAGAAGAAGGACTGGACCCAGAGGAATTTGTAGGCCAGGGTTATAATGGATGTTCAGTTATAGCTGGCAAGGACGGTGGCATACAAGCAATTTAAGAAAAAAGTATGACAAATTCATGTTTTTCCATCGTGCAACATACAAACTGAATCTTGTAGTGAACGATTTGAAAAATATTCCAGAAATACGCAACACCATCTCTACTATCAATAACATCATAACGTTCTTCAGAGAGTCAGTGTTGAGAAAAAAAATAAGCCCCAAACATTCCAATGCTCTGTGAGACGCGATGATCCCGAAAGTACACAAGTATTGTAGTTTTCAACGAGCATTTTATGATCATCATTGAAGGGTTGGAGGGATTATACCTAGAAGGAAATGGCAACACGAGGAAACAGGCATTCCAGATACATTCTGCTGACATTAAAGCTCAATTCATTGTTGCTCCCGGTCTGAGAGCCAAGTATTCTGGAACCTGTGGAAAATGCCTTACGATCTAAAGCTTGATTCACACGTTTGCCCAAAATAGAAAGCAGAATCTGCTTGATCAGCTCAGCAATTCACACGCTGTATGTTGACCCATGATGGATTGCAACGCAAACTTAAAACAGCTGATTAACAAAATGTTTTATTTTCTAGTTGATAGACATATATTTTAGATTATTCTCCCGATGGATGTTTTCAAATTATAACGCTGTGTCGTGGCACAATCCAACATATCGATAAACACGTTTTACATTAACGGGTTATTTCAAATCTCCTCACAATGGCCAATGAAGCTATCTGCTTGCTGTTAGCTTTATAACGCATACGTTGTCATATGAACATGCGCATTGATTTGAGATGGTTGGTTTTGAGACTTGATTTGTTCATCCGCGTCGAAGATCTCAGGCAGAGAGGACAAAGTAGCGATGAGTTGAACTTTAGCGGAACAGCTCGCGCCAATAAGGTGGAAATCTTGTTATTGGCTTAGAGCTTGTCACATGACTAAATCTTTATTCTATGCTAGTTTTTCGGCGAAATCCACAGTACAAGCCATTACATGCTTCAATGTTCACAGCTATCTTCTTCTTATTAGCATCACGTCTTACTACCCCTTCGGGTTATACGCACTTACGCTAACGTGTAATGGTAAGGTGATTGTGAGATGTAATGGAGGACCTACAGTTTAACGTAGAATCCGAACCACTTTGGAGGCCTTGCATTCCCCACATTCACAAGTTGTGATTAATACACGTCTTGTCAGAGGTGAAAGAAGGGTTTGGTAATCAGATAAATTTGTACCGGAACCGAGGTTTGAACCCCAGCACAGATATCCGACACCTTATTCACAGCTATCAAACGGATCCTTGGAGTGATAACAACTCACCACAATGATGCAAAGAAAGTTGCTACAGAGCTCGTAAGAGGATGCATACAGGATTGCCGAGGCAATTGGAGTTGAATTGACGGGGTCAAGATCTGTTGGAAGCCAGCAACATCCCTCCAACTCTCCAGCGTCCAGCCCCTTAGAGTACTGGAAAAGATCCTTAGTCATTCCTTACGTGGACTCTTTAGCCTCTTCGTTGAATCAGCATTTTTCAGAAGAACATTCACCTGCTTTTCAATTTTGGTGTTACACGCTTTTATCATGTTGGAGATGACCATTCAAGACTGCAAGATGAAAGCCAAGCAGCTATAGAGGTTTTTATAGTTTTAAGACTTCAACTCCAAAGCTGAACTATGGTAAACCATGTGGAAGGAGAAGAAACTCAGCAAATAGCAGTTAAAGAGCTGGACATAGCAGACCTAGTAAAAGAGGCGGAAATCTTTTACCCTAACACAAAAAAGGCTCACCTAATCTCCCTTGCTCAGTTATGCACCAATTGTATGTACCATAGAGCGGTTATTCAGTACCTTGTGGAGAGTAAAGACCTGGCTAAGGTCGACGATAACAAGATAGCGTCTCAATGGGCTATGCTTAAATTACTGAATGTGTACAGAAAAACTACATTGGAAAAAAAGGAGGAATTTGAGAGAAAAGTGCTAAAGAGGCTTTCAGCAAAGCCAAGAAAACTTTTTTTAGTTTAAGATTTTGTTGATAGGATGTTCTTAATAATTATGCGTCCGAGAAAACTAGTCTTAGATTAGATCTTTCTGTAATTTTGTATAGGAAAAAACTTGTTTTGGCTTACATTTTTTAAATAGGATGAAAAAAGGTGTGTTCTTTGTAATTTTGTAAAATACACTCGTTAACCGCATAAAAGGTACTCCCTGATTTTAATTTTATATTTAACCTCCTAATATTCAAAAGACTGAAGATTTTGATAGATTTTTATGAGTACATGAATGGGTGTAGCCAGGGTAGGGGAGAAGGAGGGTACTCCCCCCTCCCCCCCTAAAGTTTCCGGAAATTAAAGAAAAGGTAAAAGTTAGTAAATTGATTTTTATTATTAGTACTGCATTACAGGTTGACTGTAAAGTTGCACCCCCATTTCCCTTGGGGAAAAAATCCTTCCTGCGCCCTTGTTACTTACTGTGAATTGAGATGTTTTAACAGAATATTACCCTTATAGGTGGGCACGTGGGGTTTTCTACTGATAGGCAGGTAAGGGCTCTAATCCCGGTCGAGTGTAATGAGGGTGATTTTTCCTAAATTATTTTTATTAGCATGGTGTCTTACTACCCGTTCGGGTTGTACGCACTTACGCTAATGTGTAATGGTAAGGTGATTGTGAGATTGAAATGGAGGGCCTACAGTTTAACGTGGAATCCGAACCACGGTGGAGGCCTGGCATTCCCCACATTCACAAGATGTCTTGTCAGAGGTAGAATAAAGGGTTTGGTAATCAGATAAATCCGTGCCGCGACCGAGGATTGAGCCCCAGCACCCAGCACAGAAGTCCGACACCTTACCCATTTTTCCTAAATATTTTCCCACTGTGTTTTTACACAAAAGCGGGTAAATTTACTATAAATTTCTTATTCCTCATCCCTACTCGGAAAGGCAATAAGACTGGGTGCATACACACAAATTTAGACATCTTCTGGTCATCATGGGGTCTATTATAATTTAAGCGACTGTACATGAAAATGTCAACCAGGGTGTCAACGTTTCACCCGATTCTTTTCCACCGTGTAACGAGTTATACATATACATACACCCTCCCAATGTCCAGTTGGGCAACTCCTACTTTTAATGAGTCGTATAAAGAACACACACTCTCTCTCTCACACACACACACTCATGGCCATAGCGAAACTTGGGTGATAAGGACAGTCACCTAAGGAGAATTGAACTGGCACAGAACGTTTTGAGAACTGTCACCGTGTGGGCTGTTTACACACACACACACACACACAAAGCTGGATTTTATATTTTTATTTTTCTATATCTGGCGAGTTCATGGCTGCGAAGGTGTCACTCTAAAGGGGGGGGGGGGGGGGAAGTTTGTTTGGGGTCAGTTTTTTTTTCGTGTTCTTTATACACATTTAGGCAGGGGTTTATTGGGTG
>CABFVZ010000079.1:607427-623622 GCA_902151445.1 Timema monikensis | reverse complement strand
GGGGGGGGGGGGGGGGAGAAGATTAGTTAGGGTCAGATTTGTATTCCATCCTTCTTTATTTACTTCTGTGATTTCTCTTGTTCTCGTGTTCTGAGCAGTAAGTAAATCAGGATTAAGAAAAAAGTCGTGAAATACGTGACGTTGAAAAATTTTAGCAAAGTATTGGTGGCCGAATTCACCTAAGAACACATTATTTTTTTAAAAAAAGTCTTCCAACTACTAAGTTTAGATTATTTGTCTACTTTAAGGTAGGATAGAAGAGCGTGCGAATAAAGGTTAGTATTCTGGCAGGATTTTTATTTGGCCAAAAAAACGTTTTGGCCAAAGACTAATAGAAAATTATTCAAGTAGATCAATTTACTTTAATTTGCTACACATATTAGTCCAAACAATTCTTGAACTATCATGAACATAATGGCATTTGATGAGATGATGTTTAAATAAAAAAGAAGTTTTGGTCAAATTCAGCAATGTTTACGACGAGTATTCAAGAACCGTTGAGATTACTATGTGTAGAGAACTAAAATAAATGTACCTACTTGAGCAATATTTTATTAATTTTGGCAAGCTTGTTGTTTATATATATATATATATATATATATTAATTTCATCATTGTTATTTACTATTATCTTTCCAGGTAGGCGCGCTGGTATAGTTCTTGAGAAAAATGTATATTCATTCTGTCCCTTTAGATCAAATAGCTAGCACTAAGGTGGGATTGAAGATAAAGCATGTGAAGCTCCTTATTTTTACAGTGCTTAAATATATATATATATATATATAAGATAATAGTAAATAACAATGATGAAATTAAATTTCCAAAACGGTCAAAGTAGCCTTAATTTGTATAAGTTTATTAGGAGATACTCTAAAACAGATTATAGCTGGTGTTAGCCCATTTTTAAATATAAATTAAAAGAAAATCAACTTAACTGTCAATGATCTTTAGAAGAGTGTACACAAACGAACCGAGATCATAAGCATGTAAAACTTAGATTTTAGCTAAAATTCCAAGATCCGCAGTGTATACGGTTGGGAATGAACCCTGTCTTCCTAGATCAGAGTCAAACGTTCTCCTTACTGGCCTTTCCATTTCCTATATAATCTTTCTCAAAGTTATTGTGTGTGTGCAGTATGTGTGCGTGTGTGCACTGCGTCTTTTTTTTTTACCAATTTAGTATAACCACAGATTTACGCTAATACAATTTGAAGGGTAGTCCGTTTTAAGAAAAAACACCCCGAGTCAGCCTATATCCGACTGCAATTACACCTATGATTTTCCCTTTATTGGCAATTCGGTCTATTGCTAAAGTGGTGCATTAAACCAATGGTATTGAACGTTTTTTGTTCGATAAACCCCCAGATATAATTTATCGTTAACTTTATACCCTCAAAGTTGTTGGTTCATAAATAATGCAAGTTATACATATTCTAAAATCATTATTTAAAATAAGTCAAATACATTACATCCAAAATAGTGTATCAAATAATAAATTTTAAATGAGAAATATTTATTAATTTGTTTTTAATTTTACGTACCCCCTAAGGTGTGTTTGTGTACCTCCAAGGGTACATCTACCCCAAGTTAAATACCAATTCTTAGACCATACGACCACCTAAGTGGCTAAGCATATTTTAAACGCATCAATTGTTGCAATACGTTTTTAAATCCTCTAAAATAAATTTGCAGGCAGAATACATATTTGTAAAGTTAACCCAAGAAGAGTGCGTTATAAACAGACCATATTGTGCCATAATCATTTTAATGATTAAAAATAATTAATATGGTACGTTTGAGATTATTAAAGTAATTAATCATATGCTAATAAGCGTAGTGAATTATTCGAATGAGATCATCTTTTACAAAACATTTTCAACAAGGCCATGGCAAATTTTCGAGGAAAAAATAGATTTTCAAATATAAATTAGAAAAATAATATTAATTCAGAAATATTTACCATCGCTCTTATTTTATTCAATACAAAGAATGAGCTAAGATTAATAACATTTTGAATCATCATTCAAGTGTGCTAAAAAAAGTTCTTACAAATTAGTTTTATTCGATTTATTTCATTTTTTTTGCGACGTTTTAATACTGTTTATGATTCGTTGAAAAATACGTAGGAGATAAAAATGTATTCAATTAAAAGCTTGCAAATAAATTGAAGAGGGCTTATTTAACATCTTACGATGCTTTATCTCTAAGCTACTTTTTATTATTGACATTTATTTTTAATTATCTATTTCAATTACAATACAACCACAGTAAGACTGCGTTAAATTTGGATTGTAAATTTAATAACTGTATGGCCAAAGAACACAATTCAAGACTCTATGAACTAAGCATCGATTGACGACTTTTTAATGGCTTTCTTGACCCGTTGACAGGGGTGGATCTAGAGATTATAAAGACTGTAGAAATATCCCAAAAGCAATCCATTACTCTTTCATTTGAGGATGGTCATATATGTCAAGTAGTTGTATAAGCTAAAAACGTATACAAGTTAAAACAACTTTTATACCTTGATTTATAGAATGTTTCTCAGTACGGACATAAAAAGATCACGTGTCCATAGTTAGAAATGGGGCACAGGGATTTTGACACATTTTTTTGGGAATATAGCTGTCGAAATTTTTAGTTGTGTATAGTAAAACAACTGATTATTTTTTGATTAGTTAAAAATTAAGTATGTTTGATTTTAGAATATAATTTATTTCAATTTCATTTTTCCAGAACCTTTTACTATTCGTCCATGCTATACGAATACTTACACTAATGGTAATGGAGTAAGGATATGGAAGGTATAGTTTGGATAAAATACACCTACATTTACGTGGATGAAGAATGGGAAACCATTCAGGAATAAACACCTTCGACACAACCAAACGGGATTTGAGGTTCGACCTTGTCGTTATTTAACTTGGGTTAATAAAACAGTTTGTATTATTTATAATACACCTAATATTGAAGATCTCTATGGTATTGGAGTAAAGTGCTCTCCTCAGGACCTAATGTTATTGAGTTTAAGCCCAGTTGAGGTCAAATGATTTTTACCTAGTGATGAAAATCCGTAGATCAACTTCATTTGGATGGGAAGTAAAGGATCAACCTTAGGGTTGTAGACTCACTATCTATCACCTAATATTCTATTCAATTAAATTAGGGCGTTGGGTGGTAGATCTGTAACGTTATGGGTCGGGAAAATTTTTGGAAATACTACCAGGAATATTCCCAAGTAAGTTTCCCGTGCGTATACCCATTACTATAGCTCACATAACATTTTACACTCTACTGACATCCAGATGAGCCAACCAATACATGCTTTCGGACACCTTGACTGGACTTGAATCGCATTAATTTTTTTCCCCCCAACGACCAAATAGATAAATGCCAAGTTACTGTCAAACGAATAACGGCTCAGTTAAATTTAACCGTGTCATTAAACTAGGCATATGTCGAAACACATTGTTCGAAATGATAAGATCTCGAAATCTCGTGCAAGTTTAGTCTTGGTTGATGGGCGTTCTTTTTTAAAAAAAAATACTTTATTCATAAATTTAATTGACAAGCCATGTTTCGTAACTGTTAATATGTGCCTTAATTGGATAACCGTAGTTGTATTTACAACTACACGATTATATCGATTTCAATTTGGTAGATACCATCTCCATTGCTGAGTGTTCGGATGAGTTGATCAAAGCTCTCAGGGATCCCTTATATAGAGGCATAAAATACTATTTACTAAAAAAAAAAAATATTGTATTATAATTTCTAACATTAGAATAAGACAGTTTCTAAACAGTGTGCTGCCCTAGGTTATAGAGTTATAAGTATTTTGGGTGTTTTAGCAAAATACTCTCTTTATAATGTAGGTGTGGAATATCACAATTTAAATCTAAAAAATTGCCATTCTTAAATGGTTCTCTACAGTTATGTTCTTGTCAATTAGTGTGAAACATAAAAAAGGACCTTCCTCGGTGGACACGTGGGGTAAGGCATCAACCTTGTCTGGCCATGTTTGCTGATAAAGAGAAAGTCAGGGTTCAAATCTCAGTAAAAATTACTGAGGATAGTTTTCCTAAATAATTTTCCACTCTCCCTCCACTCAGATGGAGGTACATTTTCTCTAAAATCTACTATGCTCATCCTTACCATATTATTGCAAATATTAGTGGATAGCCCAGATAGGTAGCAAGAAAGTGCACCAATTGAAGTACAACACAAAAGGCTTATATATATGCCAACATCATATTGAAGGAATTTTTCTTAAAACTGTGTATCCCAAACTTTCGCCAGTCACGTATCCCTTCCGTGACTATAATCTAAACAACAAATCCCTGTCAGATATTTATGAAAATAAAAAAACACAATTAACTGCTATTTTGTAAAGTTTAAACTGTTGTTTCCAATTTTAATAAAATCCAAGTGGCAAACTAAACAAATCCATGACCGAGGGAAATATAGACTTATAAAAGTCCTTGGCATCATTTAAAAATCGCTGTTAATTTGTTTATCAGACTTATTATTATCATCAACAAATAGTTGTATTATTACTATTAAAACTCAGTGCTCGTCGCGTATACTCTGAAATACTTCTTTTACCCTTGGGGGTAAGCGTACCATAGTGTGGGAAGCATCGCATAACAAATAATCATTGGCAGTATTGCTATAGGGATATAAACCTTTGCCTCTGGGTCTGGAGGTCGTGCTCTCAATTTATATCAGAATCAACCTTCCTTATTTGGTGTCTTGAGAATATTTAGGGGTATTTCAAACAGACAATAAGACGTAAAACAGCCCTCCTAAGAAAATACAATCAAAGGTGTCTAAGTCAAGTAACTTAAAGATGTGATATTGGTTTTATTCTCGTAAGCTAGATAAATGACACGTACTTGTGGCTAAATATTTAGAGTGGTCGACCCCAAATTTAGAGGACTTTATTTCAATTCTGAAATGTATTGGCAATGAGATCTAGCATTAAACATAGTGTTGAGCAACTTTTTAAGGTTTTATAGAGTTTTATCACCCCGTTTAGGTACCCATTTATCATACATTAATTACACTAGTGGATTAGGGATAATAAAGGTAAAATTTTAGAGAGAATGTTCCTAGATTTGCGTGAAGGGAGAGTGATAAGCCACTTATGAAGAACCATCACACCCAACCGGAATTCAAACTCCGATCTCTCTGTCACTGGCAATCAAGGCTAACGCCAGAGTAACGCTTTATACCATGTGAACACCAGTAAGCTTCCTGTTCTGACATTAGTAGATATGTTTAGAAAGTGCACAATAAATACTCTAGTAACACATAGGTAAACTGTTAATGAGTAGTACAGGCGTTAAATGTACGATACGTAAAAATAACTCAGAGCAATGGATGCACGTGTTTTATCACGTCTTCTTCTCATACACATTCCATAACCATATTTTTACTAGATTTTTACTTAACAAAAATGATTTCGTAAATATACACGAATAAAGAATGTTTCATCTTAACATAAATTGAAACTTAGTTTTATGAATAAAAGAGTTAAAAAAAAAAGGGTAAATTACTTTTATAGGCTACTAGATAGCTGTTGCCCGCGGCTTTGCTCGCGTGGAAGTTGATTATATACAAATACGAAAATATACATATGTATTTACAGATTAATTTAAAATATTACGTTACGTTGATGACCATAACTTGACCTCAGATCAAAAATAATGCAAGTCCGATGAAAACTTTCACCCCCTTTTTCATCCCTTATTAAATAAAATTTCCAAAATTCCTGAAACACATATTTATTTGTTTTACGTCAATAACCGAAATACAAAATTTTGATTATGTAACTTTCAAAATGACGGACTTTCATACATATTATCATACATATTATCATCCCCTATTTTGACCCCTTTGGGGTTGAATTTTCTAAAATCCTTTCTTAGTGGGTGCCTACATAACAAAATGAATATACAGTCCGAATTTCATGCTTGTAGCCTTGATAGTTTGCGCTCGGCGATGATTAATCAGTCAGCCAGTCAGTCAGGACATGTTATTTTATAAGTATAGATATGTGTTGAAATGCTCCAAACCTTGTCATTGCGTCACGGGGTTCATTGTTCGATTCTCACAACCAAAATGCTTTTCGTGTCTTCCTTGAGGCCACAAACACACACGCACACGGTATATTAGATATGGGAGATTTGTAGCCCAGGCATCTGACATGCAACATAAAACGTGCTATAAACCTCAACATATCAGATACCCTCTCATAATTCCTCCAAAGATGTAGAGAGGGGAAAAGGGAGAGAAATGGTCTCTGAAGGCTGCATACGGAATGTATTTAAGGTGAGAAGGAACTAAATGCGAGTTAATGTGCACATTATTTTCAGTTTTTATGAACAAAAACAGTTTGTGTTCAAAATTAATAAAATAGTGATTCATTAGAGACATTTAGTTTAATTTTGTTCATATAGTAATCTCATAACCTTGTGAATATCTCTCATTGGCATTGCGTAGTTTAAAAAGATATTTTTCTTTTCATTTAAATGTTTTTGGTAAAATGTCGCGATGCTCATTACAGATATTTAAGAAGTGCTGAAATTAATATGTGTAAAAAAAAACCAATCAACTGAAGAAATATTTTATTTATTTTGGTCAAAATAGCTTTATTCATTAAAAAAGCTGCAAAAATATTATCTTAGCTATCTTTCCCTTCCATCCCACCTTAAATGACCAAATTCTCTTTGACTGGAAGACGTTACTAAGTTTTGTGCGCCCAGTGTGGAGTTACGTGGTTTTATCAACCAAGAGGTTGAGGTCAAATAATCATTCCTATGCAAAGAAATGAACAAGTGGGTTTATTAAAAACTTGTACCATATCGGATTTTAACATGTACTTACAAGTACAATCAAAGGCACAAAATATAGAAACCACAAATACTGGTGTCCCTACAAGTAGCCCTTTATCATATATATATTTTTAATTGTGTATCTATTTTTGTATTTGACAAGGGTATTAATGGGTACGTTCTGATCTATTTGATTGTATCAGTAAATGACTTACAAATCAAATTAATTTTAGAACTGACACGACACCCAATCCCCAAACCATAAATGTATCATTATGAAAGGGAAAACCCCAAATTTACTGAAAATACGGTATTTCCAAAACTCAAGAATGGAACCTCTAGTCTTAGTAAACAAATGCAATATCAGATGATTACAAAATTCGAACATTCATGAAAATAACTATTTTACTGTTTTCAAATATTGGACGTTCACGAGAGATTATTTTTAACGAACCTTAACCAACTTTAACACTTTGGAGCATATCCAGCCCCACTGAGAATCCTTGTTTCAAGTCCCGGTAAGACTAAATACTTATTTTACACATGATGCGAAAGCAGACACACGAATGATTCGAGGTTACTAATCTTTAGTAACATATAGGGAGATTTGGTGGTCTAGTGGTAAGGTGTTCAATCCTCGGTCCCAGTACAGATTTATCTTATTGCCAATCCCCTCCTTCACCTCTGACAAGACGTATATTAATCACAACTTGAGAATGCGTGGAATACCAGGCCTCCACCATGGTTCGGATCCCACGTTAAACTGTAGGTCCTCCATTTCATCTTACAATCACCCTACCATTGCACATTAGCGTAAGTGCGTATAACCCAAACGGATAGTAAGACCCAGTGATAATAATAATAATAATGATTTAGTAACATATAACATTAATAGCCTTTTGACACAATATTAAAAATTATAACCCTAGATTCAACGAAAGCGTTTGTTATCCCTTGTTTTATTTTAGCATGCACTATTCCAAGTGCTGACTATCAGTGTTTTATAAAATCTTAAGGATAGAAGAAGAGTGAATTTTTAAGAACTGCTCAAGTATTAGGCTGGATAAGAGTGTCTCCCAAGCTTTTGACAGTCGCGCACCTCTTTCGGGTCCGAAATACCCTTCCCACCTCTTCATAAAACGCACATCTATTCATACAAAAAAAAACTGCTATCTTGTAAAGTATAATCGGTCATTACAAATTTTAATTAATCCTTAGTGTTAAGCTAAACAAAACCATAATAAAGGGAAATAAAGGCTTATAACAGTACTTGACACTACGCCAAAGTATGCTTTAGTTTATTGATCATACTGACAATTATCAAAACATATTTTAAGATTAATAAAACTAATTGGTGCGTCATGTACCCTCTAAAATCCTCCATTAACCCCTGGGAGGAAACAATGATATAGAAGATGGGTATAAAAAAAAACTAAACGAAAACTCCAGTGCTACCGGCTGACATTAAACATCCCACCTCCCGGATCGGAGGTAAATAAGTCTGTTGAGCGAATTGTGGAATCCCATTATCTGTTGTAAAAAGGGGTTGTTGAACCACCCGGTATAGCGTGTGTGTGAATACGCTAGTGGGATCGGTAACGTCTAATTACAATTTTAATCAAATGCAACCATATTCAATGACTATTATTATTTTCAAGTAAATTGTAATCACCACTAATTGGCAGAAGGGTGAATTTCCAGGGTTTTCCCCGAACTGGTTTATAATTTTGTCGAATATTATGCTAGACTTAAAATGCTGTGTGAATGTAGATCACATACATTTTCATAACATTATTTGCAGTCATAATGAGCCTTGTAAAACTTTATAACTTTTTTTAGCCCCTTGATTGCTTGTATTTACACTTTTTTTTAGCAATGCGTCTTATTACCTGTTAGCATTATATACCTATGCACTAATTACATTAATGTGTTAGGGACTGAAAAGGTTGAATTTAAAGGAAATGTACCTGCATTTGCGTCGAGCAAGAGAAGGAAGCCACTTAGGAAAAAGCCACCCTCAGTACACCCGACCAGGATTCACTGCGTCTTCACCAACCTAATGTATTGCGAGAGTAGCATCTTAAACTATGCGGACACCAAGGTGAGTATTTACAAATTTAAAGTAGGGATAAGGACGAAATAATTTATAGGAAACGTGCCCGCATTCACATAGAGAGATAGAGAGAGAAACAATTTACAAGTAAGAAAACCACCCTCAATTCACTGGGCCAGGATTTTAACCCCAACCTTTTTACTACCGGCAGACCAGACTGGATGAAATTGACAGTTAGTCCACGTTCCCACTAAAATGTGTCACTCGGATAATATATAAAGGTAGAAGTGTTTATTCATGCATAATAGATTATGAAATATGTATAGAAAAAAGTCCTTAATTTTAAGCTGAAATGTAGTTTAAATAACTATTTAAAACCTCCTAATTAAAATACTCAGCATTCTTTCTTGCAGAAGAGTAAGACGTAACGTCAAACTCAGAAGTGACGAAAGAGAATTGTCATAAATTATCTCTGAAACTGTTTACTGATTCGACATAACTTGCCGTAACATATTATTAGCGTTCATCTCGGAATGAAACGTGTTTAACTATGCATGCATACATAGTGCACACACTTAGTTCCGTGGTTACATATTGAAATATACGATGCTGAGACGACGGCTATAACTCATGTTTTGTCTCTTTCTCAACAGCTTGTCTAATAATTTGTATATTGACGGAAGTGACGCCATAAATGAAAGTCGGGCATTGACTTGTAAGTATGTAATCAATATATTAATAGTTATTCGCTGTTATAAATTACAGGGGAAAGACGCAGAGAAGGTTTGTTACAGCTGGCTTCATAAAGATGGTCGAAGCGTCTAAAGCGTTAGACTCGCGCTGTGTTTGGCACCCATTGATGAGGAGGCCATATTGGATTCCCAGGTATTCCTTGGAGGATTTTACTCAACATGTGATTTATCTACGTCATTTTACCTTTCTTTCAAAATGTTGACGTGGATGCATTTTCTCGAAGATACCATCCTAACATTATTATTATTATTATTACTATTATTTTAACAAGCACTGGGTTCTATTACCCTACCGGATTATTCGAATACCTACGTAAATGGGTTAAGCATGAATACCATATAACTAATAGAAAGCGTAATTGGATTTGAATGGGTGTATAGTGGGGAATCATATATGAAAATCTAATTCAGTTCGCCGGCCCAAGATTCGAGAACCAATTTACCCTTCACTCCCAAACAAAACGAGACTAAAGCCTTATTTAACGTTACTCCAGCTAAGGTCTTAACCTTTTTTGATTAAGTATTTAATAATATGTAGGCTAGTTGAACAATTTCCACTAAAAACAACTGTTGTGAGGAGTCAGTCCAATATTTACATAAGTGGGCTCGCTTATAAATTATGTGTGCATTAATGTAGAGGACAACAAACAAAACACAAAGTTTCCGACACTAGCTCTATTGTGAATTTCAATTTCATGCTCTTCTAATTTTCCCTTTAACCAAGTTTATGTTTATTACCAGCGTCAGTAGTCACGTGGTCTAGGCCCTAGACTGCATATAACAAGAATATCTGGGTTCATATTTCTGTCAGGTATATTGAGTTTTTTTAAATAAACTGTTTTCCACTCTTCCTTAAGCAAATTCAGGTACACTTTCACTAAATTTAAACTTTATAGTTCCTAACACACTAGATTAATTAATATATACACGTAAAACCCAAATGGGTAGTAAGACGCGATGACGAAGATAATTAAATTAAAACTTTTTTAACCGTACTTGTTTGGTTTGTACTCATACATTAATAACGCTGATGGGATAGGAATTAAATAGGTGGAGTTTTAAAAGAAACTTACTATGTTTGAAGAAAGAGGAAGAAACCAGTTGAATAAAATACCCTCAAAACGCCCAAACGGGATTATTTTAATACTCGCTGTATGACAGGTTAAAATAAAAGCATCATTTAAAAAAAAACTCTATGTATACACAGATAGAAGCAACTATAATTTCGTATGCAATTTTTTTCAAACATTAATCAGCCCTATCGCAACCACTAGCCTCAAATCTAGGCAATTTAACTAAATTGGCTCTTAACAAGGATAAACTAAAATCAATAGCAAATCATTGTTAAGTCGTAATAATCAACAAAAGAGCAATGCATTTACCTTATACTGTATCTGCCAAAAATTGATTCTACTCATATCTGTCAAGAGTTAGGCCTAAAGAACATATTGATTGTATCAATATTGAGAATAGATGTATTAGCTTTATAAATTGTTGTTGTGGGTATCCATTAAACTTCCAACCCTCCTCCTACACCTTTAATTAATTCATATGAAAGAATATTTTTAAATTTATGAGATTCATTCCGAATCCAACTACATTGCAAATTGAGCATACTTACAGCAAACGGATCGCTAAGATGCGAAGACAACTAAATGACACACCAACGTGTATCCATTCAAATGTTTGGAATATCGGCAGGCTTATTACCAATTCATGATTATCAAAATGGTTGAAAACAAGTCTAGGACACCCTGATTCAATCTCGGGGCGGTGCTGACCAAGATATTTACTATTTGTGCACGTGTTTGTCTTGCTATCCAATTAGTAAATATATATAGGTGTTACTGCTCTTGAATAAGTTGGTTTGTAGGCAATACACTGATATAATTGATGTTTTTAGAAAGTGCACGTTAAATAACCCAAGCAATTAAAGGAAGAGTTTCAACAGAAATAATTCAGTAAACATTTGATCCCTGACCTGATATATTAATGGCCATAATAGAGCTGACAGAAAGGTTTAGAGAAGGCCTACCTATTCCATCATCTTTGCAAGCTTAACTCTTTTATGATTATTATTAATTAGCACGCATCTTACCACCCGTTCGGGCTATACTCCTAAGTTCTAACTATGCTGATGTGTTAGGGATGAGGAATGTTGAATTTAGAGGTGTGTATCCAGTTTTGCGTGGAGGGAGAGTAGAAAATTACTTATAGAAAACCACCCTCAGTACACCCAACCTGGATCAAACCCTGATCTTCGGCAGTTTAGTATATTGCGAGAATAGCGCCTTAGACCATGTGGCCACCGAAGCGGGTAAGTTAAAGTTTTTATTGGATTGAATTAATAATAATTTTATGCTGATTTGTTCGTAGATTGGTAGTAACCTGAATTTGTAGAGAAATGAGACTGGGCCAGGTATTTGGACTTTGATCGTTCAGCTGTGTGCCGACTGCTCTACTGAGTGAATTAACCGGGTTCTACTCCTTTATTACAACCAATTAGAGGGTAAAGCTCGTGTTAACGTGTGTTTTGTGTGCACCACATCTTACTACCCATTGGGGCTGTCAGCATATTTTTACAGATAGAATGAGAATGCGAAAGGTAGAATTGAGAATAAATGTGTCAGTCATTTAGTGTTGGGAGTGTGAGAAACAGTTTAGGACAAATGGGATTCAAACCCTAATCCCCCTGTCATCAGCAGCCCAGTAGATAGCGAAATGATGCTTTAAACTACCAAACGGGTTGTCCTAAAAAAAATGTATATGCACACATTCACTCCATTATGATGTAATCTAAAAAGACGTGTTTTTTAAACATTCTAATTAAGTGATAGAATACCTGGGCACAGTAATCGAGCCCGAGACCTTAGACTCAGACTGAAGAATGAACCTGAGAGAGGGATGAATCTTGAATGGTTCAGTGAGCCATTGGCATACCAAACCAAAGGTCCTGTGCTCAATTCTCATTTGTATATATATAACATATTACAACTAAACTCAGAAAAGTTTTCATACTTACATGACTCTTAAGCTAATGCCAATAAATGTGTAGTCCTGAGGGGGAGAGTTGGGAACAATATAAAAGCAGTGTTTCACATGGTACAAAATAAAACAACTTTAACTATCGAGAGCCGCGCTCGAACTACTTTGGCATCTAAGGAACAAATTTTATTCTTAAGACAAAGAGTTAGAAGTGAGGCGTTAAAATGTTCTCGGATATCCCTTCTTCCAAAATTTAAACATAAATACTCAACTAATTTTTTTCTAAGATTCTAAAAAGGACAAATATTCATTTAAAAAAAACCAACTAAGAAATAAAAATAAAATAATTTGAATGGGGAGGAAGTTGTTTATAATATTCTCCCTTGGTTTGTGTCCACAAGACGTACAGCAGTTGAGGACACACCGTCCCAACTGTACCTGTAAACCGGCCCCGTGGTATAGTGGTCAGCGCTCCTGGCTACCATTCTGGAGGTCCCGTGTTTGATTCCCGGCTGGTACCATGGGTATTTTCCCGAAATGATTATTGTACCAATAGTCACTATAGTCTGGTTAGTTTGGATCAAGCAAGGTTAAGAGTATCTATTAGCTCCACACACTCATATTCCCTATCATCATGACCTCATCTCATTGGGACAAGGAAAGCGCCTCAACAGAAAGAATGTACTAGTACATTGGTTCCCAAAGTAGGCGGTGGGATTGCGGAGGGGGGCACTATGTTGCAAGGGGGCGGTAAGGGGGTGCTAAGAAGCAAAAGGGAGGTAGAGTGGCACTCAACTGGTATTTTCCGAGTGTGTTTTTTTTTTATATTTGACCAGCAAAATACCTTCCTTGCTTCAAGTTTCTTCCTCCCTTTCCAAGGTCATGTTCCTCGTAAACCCTCCATTCTCTAGGCCACGTCATGCGTTCTCACCCTCTCCCCGAGACTGTCACACGTTCTCCCTCCCTTCTTGAGGCCACGTCACCAGAGCTATTCAGACCATTATTTCTCATTTTGAGAAAGTGTCATGTTGTGTTCTTATTTCTTTGTTGTCTCCTCAAGATTTTACTGGTAAGTCATGAACAAATTAGTATTGAGCGTGATACTTATTTTCCTGTGTTTTCAATTATTCAACACGTTGATTATGAATCGAGATTAGAAGCTACAAACGTGTTATTTTTGTTGTAGCATACACAATATTAAAAGTTTAAATGGACGTTATATGGAAATATAAAAGAATTAAAATTAAATTCAGTGCTAATGTCTAATCCAAAGCTCAAATTTTAATTTAATATTCACCTACAAAATGTGTACATAAATAATTGTGAAGCAAAATCATTTTTAAAAGGTATATAAAAAATTTAAATAAATGTAACACTGAATTAATCATTTTTTTCTCGTTATTAATTATTCAAACATAGGGGGCGGATTTATAGGCACTAAATTTTTTTTAAAAAGGCAGGCAAATAGGCACTAAAAATTTCAAAAATAGGCACATAAATAGGCATTATAAAATTAAAAAGGCAGTAAATAGGCATTAAAAAGAAAAAAAGGCACATAAATAGGCATAGTAATGCAAAAAAAAGCACCAAAACACTCAATTTTTTTATTTTCATTCTCTAATCCAGCATACACTTTCCATAAACACAAATTGATTACTATTAGAGTTAACTACCAAATATTCTCAAGATTATCAAGTGTAAATTTTGTTCTGTTTTCTGACAAAAAATTTTTTAGAGTGTGAGAAACTTCTCTCGACTTCACATGAAGTCGTCGGGCAAAACATCAAACTAGCTATCTCAGCTGAGCTAAGCTTGACTTCTGGGAGTGATGTAGTTTGTCCTTCCAAGATGTCCGCAATACTTGCCATCACTTTCCTTCCACCAAGGGTTTCGCTGCAATAAATACTCTGTTAAATTTGTCGACAATGGCTGTGCCAACGGAGACAGAAGCCTTATTTAGGTTTTCTTCTATTGCCCGCATTATCTTTACAGCTTTCATAAGAGGCAAATCCCTCACCTCTTAAACTGTGATTGCTGATATGGCTGATCGATTCAAAGATCTTGTTAAGATGAAAATTTCAGACTGGATATTAAGTCCATTTTCAGATATTGAAGAAGTTGGAGCATTGGAGGAAGAACTAATTGAGCTACAAAATGACATTGAGTTGAAACCAAAGTTTAAGAAATTGTACCAGGAGTTTTGGTTACAGAAGGAAATTCCTTAACGCTATCCTGCATTATGGAGAGTGGCTAAGAGGCCTCTGATTGCATTTCCAACCTCGTATTTGGTGGAACGTGGTTTTAGTTTGGTCAGCCTAATTCTATCCAAGCAAAGAAATCAACTCCAGATTACTAAGCGTGGTGATTTAAGACTCATCTTAAGTGACATTAAGCCAGACATTGGAAAACTAGTATCATTTCATCAATCTCATCTATCACATTAAGAATTAACAAAATAGTGATGTACTCGACCTACTTACTAAATATGGTATCTAATAATATGTAGTATTTAATAAATTTGAAAAGATTATCACTCTATCGAGTTCATTAATCATGTTTAATTAAATAAACTTAAACAATATATTTTAATTTTGAATAAATATTCAATTAATAATTTTTCCACCCTTGAATTTTATTGCTATTTTATTCATTGTGGGTCGTTGGAAACCACTATTATGAATATTGATTTTTAGAGTAAATGATAAGGGGCACTGAGGATGAGTTTTTAGAACCAAGGGGGCGGGGACTCAAAAAAGTTTGTGAACCACTGTACTAGTACATTCAGCCGTCCCCTGTACAAAAGCACATGAGCATCGGCTAATATTTCCACCAACTGCGCTAAGTGTGATGTAGCCCAGACACGCATAAATATATAACTTGTACCTGTAAAATGTAGCCACACACCAGACCAGTGGCATAAGGCACTGCCTTGATCTAATTGTGAAGGGTCGTGCATGTCTAGTCCAGAGTTTCCGATAAGCTTTGTATCCAGTCTCGTTTGTGTAAACACTTGTTGTTGGATATTATAAGTTAATTGTGTACCTACATATTTCTTTTAACATAAGACACGGGAGTGTTTTGAAACTATAAAATGATTAACACCTGAAACACAATGCTAATGTTTATTATTTTGTGAATAATATCCTATAGTCAAGGTGGATTACTCAGCATTCCTGATTCGGGTGACTGGGTATACTAAGAGTCAATGGTTTTAGTACACGTAGTTGCTGGTTATTTTCTTGAAATTTGCCCTTCTTCTTTTACATCACTATACAAATTAGTATAACCTATGGTTAGACCAAACGGACAGTAAGACACGTTGATTTCCTCCTGTTATGTTATAATTACATCTACCACTCCTCCTAAAGGTCCAGTAGCTTTGAGTTGAAAGCCTCGCGCATGCGCGGGCAGATCTATCCCATCGTGACGCAAACATCTGCATGGTTAATACAAACACGAGCTTCCCCCCCCTCCCCCTCCATCGAAGGTGAAGTCGTGACGGGCGTGGTGGACTGACAGTGGGGTCCCTTGTTTATGTTTAACAAGCAACAAGCACAACGACAAACCTTC